>PVJA010029142.1:0-26957 GCA_004027025.1 Myocastor coypus | reverse complement strand
ATCCTCCTGCCTCAGCCTCCCAAGTGCTGGGATTACAGGCGTGCGCCACCACGCCCGGATTTGTTTCTTCTGAGTTTGGAAATCAGTCATACATATGAGGTACAGTTTTTAGCTGTTGAAAAATATATCAGTCTAAGTAGTAGATTGGTAGCATGTTTAAGTCACCATTTATACCTCTTTCTTATGCTGATGTTGACTCTATAAATAATTGGAGACCATATAAGACAGCAGAAATCTTTATAGAATGATTTTTTTTATCCAGGGAATGTATTCATAATCATATTTAAATATAGATTTAGGGCAGCTATGTATTAAAAACTTACTCTGAATTTTTCTAATATTTTATTTTTTTCTCATTTTGTTTTTATAGCTTCCATTGTAAAGAAGATTACTCTGCCTGGAAATAAAATTGTGTCACTTCAAGCATCTACTACTGTTCAGAAAAATAAAATAAAAGAGAATGGAACAACATGTTTCAGGTAAAGCAAATAGTTAAAACTTGGTCTGGTCTCAACTCGGCAGTAATATTTTAAAAAATCGGGTAATATCTAAATAAAATATACTGATGCTTCTGAAAAATAGAATAGTATTTTATTGAGTATAACTTGGAAACAGGGAATGCTCCTCTTAAAAACCTGCGTGCCTGCCTAATGCAGCCTGGAGCAAGGCAGTGGACATACTCGCCCTCCACCTCCGCACCTTGCAGAGCAGCCGGCACCACCCGCCTCCGGGGTCACTGTTCTGCCGCCTTTCCTTGAACTTCATGGCGGTGGCATCTCCACTCCTGCCATAGTCCTGCCTTAACTGCTCCTTTGCTTTCCCGAGTTTCAGTTACTGGCAGCCAACAGTGTTCTGAAAATATAAAATGAAAATAATAGGTTTAAAATAGTGTGCTGTTCTGAGCAGCAGGATGAAATTGCTTCTTGCCCACGACGAGAATCGTACTGCCCCCATGTAGCCCTGCTGGACGCCCTACCAGATGCCCTGCTGGATGCCCTACTGCTGCCTGAACCTTCAGCAGCTCTCTGCCTTAGCCAGACTGAGGGACCGGTGTGGTGCTTCTGTGGGGAGCGCCGCTGCCTGTGCCCCCCCCCCCAGGCTGCACCCTGTGGCCTCCCACGAGGGCCAGGCCGCTCCCTGAGCACTTGTCTCCCCACTTCTTATCACACAGGCATTGCATCTCCTTAGATGGACACCAGAAGGGGGGGGCAGCAAGAAATAAGATAGTTTGAGAGAGTGTGAGCTGGGCTTTGTTATTTTCTTTTTCATGTATGGATCTTTTGAAGTTTGGATATCTTTTTCTTCAGATTATGTTGAGGCTGTTTATTACTCTGTGGTTTTTGGAAGAAAAGTTGGAAGATAATGGTGAAGGTAGTCTTGTCTTCTAGCTCAATGTGTGTTAATGGAAGGCCAAATCCAAGTACACAAAGAGTATTTTCAGCACCTTAGAAGTTCCCTTTTGTTCTCTCCAGCATATTATACCCCAGACTCCAAACAACCCCATCTGCTTCCTAGCACTATAGGTTACCTTTGTCTGTCTTAGAGCTTTGCATAAGTGGCTTCATAAACGTTGTATTCTTCAGCCTCGCTTTTCTCAGCATGTGTTTGCTGTACTTCTGTTGTTGCCTGTATTAAGTACTTGGACTTCTTATTGCTAAGTCCTGTCCTTGCATTTACAAGAGTTTCCTCTCTTGGTGGATATCTGAGTTGTTTTATTTGTAGCAGTTCTGAATAATGCTGCTGCAAACACTGTCCAAGCTTTGGGCAAACATCTTTTTCCTGCTGTAAATACATAGACATGGAAGTGCCGACTCACGTGGGAAGGCCGCCAAGCCGGAAGGTTGAGCCCTTCATTGTTGGCGTCGTCAGTGCAACTTGTCTTTGCATTTCCATGGTAACTAATGATGAATATATTTTTGTGCCGTACTATTTATGTAATTTCTTTTGTGAAATGTCAATCCAGAAATTTTGCCTGCTTTAGAATTGGTTGTTTTTGTCATGAAATTTTCCTAATATATTTAAGATGATCAGTGATTTTTCTTTATGTTAATATTGTGAATTCTATTGGTCTTAAAATTTTTGAATGTTAAGTCAACCTTCCATTACTGAGTATTTAACTTTTTTTTTTTTTTTTTGTCTTTTTGAGACAGGGTCTCACTGTGCAGTTCAGGCTGGCCTTGAGCTCACTTTTGTAGCCCAGGCTGGTCTCGAACTTGCACCAGTCCTCCTGCCTCAGCCTCCCGAGTGCTGGGATTACAGGCCTGCGCCACCACGCCCAGCACTGAGTATTTAACTTTTTAAAAATTTTTTCTTTTTTTTTTTTTGTATTTTATGGAAGGGTCTGCAGGGTGTTCAGGGTCTCACTACTAGATCAGACTGTTTATGGTGCGCCCTGGGTGTGAGGCTGGCCATGAAGGCTGGGGGACTAAGCCCCAGTCCCTGTGCCTGCTTGCAGCTGCTTTAAATCTGCTGAGTTCTTTCACTGGCCCTTTCACTTTGATAAATATTTTGCTAAGGGTTTTGTCTATATGTTCATAGCCTTTGGTGTATGGTTTCTTATTTTGATCTTGACTTTGATACACACTATTTGTGATTATCCAAGACTTGAAAAATGATCCACAAAGTCTTTGCCTTTCTTGGTTTCACAGTTTTCTGTAAAATTAATCTCTTCCTAAAATGAAATGTGGATTAACCACTGAAATTAGATAGGTCTCTTGTTTTTTTTTAGAGGATAATTTTGATAAAGCCATTTTCAATTATATATTGTTGGCTCTTTGATTTGCTGTTTAGTTTTAGAGATTTTTGTTTAAAGCCTTACCTATTTTACTTGTATGTTTTATTTATTTATTTTTCTTTACTTTTTATAAAAACTTAATTGAATTTTATTTTGAAGAATAAAAACAGAAGCCAAACAAATAGGAAAAAAAAAAAAAAAAGAAAGAAAAAGAAACAGAGTAACATACAATAATACATGTGTTTTATAGATTTTCAAAACAGGAGTAGCTGAGTAGCAATGGTTATTATATTATGTTTTTGTTATTAAATCTGTTGCTCAGATTAACAGATCTAGTTATGCAAGATTGAGGAAATAATTGAATATTGGCACTTGCTTTCAAGGCCTGCTGGTTGTGCTGCCATTACCCAGTCTTTGTGCTCATTTTTGTACACTTTTCAAAAAGTTGTACTTTAAGGGGCTGGGGAGATAGCTCCGAGGCACAAGTGCCTGCTGGGCAAGTGCAAGGTTGTGAGTTCGAACCCTGGTCCCACAAAAAAAACAAACAAACAAACAAACAAACAAAAAAAGTTGTAATTTAAAAACTGTATTCTGGGGCCCGGCGGGATGGCTGAGTGGTTTAAAGCGCCTGCTTGGGAAAGCTTGGGCAGCTTCAGGGACCGCGGTTTGATCCCCGGCACCACATGCTGCACCAGCCCTGCCCTCGGGGCAGGCTGAGCCCGCCATAAAAATGAGTGAATAAACAAACAAAGGTTCTGAAACAAGAAAAAAATAAATAAATAAATAAATAAAATAAAAAACTGTATTCTGATTTTGTAGTTGCTTGTAAGTCATTCTGTCATTTCCCCAAACCACAGCCTCCGTGTGTTATTTTGTGCGGTTTTCTTTCTGTTGTTTGAATAATTAATCAGTTATCTTAAAGTCAGTGCTTTGCTATGTCTGATATTTAACTTATCCTAGGGTTTTTTCTTTTCTTCTGTTTTCTGGCTTTTTAGTTCTATTCCTTGGTGTATTCAGTAATATTTAATATAGTGCCAGTAGAATTATGAGGAAACAGTGAATTTTGGATGAATGTCCTCCAGAAAGCATTCTTGCTGTGTCCCAGAGGACAGCAGACAGGAGCTGACTTAGCCTAGCTGGTGACTGAGCACCCCAGACTCGGCCAGTGTGGTCCTCCCACCAGCACGTGGTGCAGAAGACTCAGGGCCTTGCTTCGCTGAGCTGTGGACCTTCATGCTTACTTCTCCGTTCCTTTCTCTACCACCTAAAGCCCACTGTGTTTTCCCTCGGCTCTCTGTGCGCGTGGTCTTTGAACTTCCTGCTGCCGTGGGAGCGCCTGTGGGAGCCGCCTTATTTATTCACAGGCTCGTGGCCCAGCCTTCTAGTGCAGGGCCTCCGTCTTGAGGAGATTGCCTGGCACTACATTGGCTTTTCTACCTCAGAGCAGCTGCGCTCTCTGTGGCTGTTCAGTGTCTTGTTCCACATCAAGAATTAGCACACGGCCAGGGGAAATGCAAGATGAAAATGGAGTTACTTCAGTGAGGCTGCCTGCTCCAAGGCTGTGGCCCCTCTGGACCTGCTCTCCTGGCAGCTCTCTGCTGCCTTCAAATAAACTTTTACAAAGAATTCTTCCGGCGCTGTCAGCCTCTGTACTCAGAGCAGTTGTCTGATAGGAATAATCCTCTAGAAAGAGAAAGTGCCTTGTACAGATTTTAATACATCTTTGTGGTGAAGGATCTGCTGGAGTTAGTTTACAATTCACTTTCTATTTCTGTATAGTGTATTTTGATGGACACAAATTCTTTAGTAGGTGAAGTTGGCAGTTTCTTTCATAAGTGCTTGTGCGGGTCTTATTTAAGAGCTTCTGGAAAGTAATGAGAAAGATACTCTTCTGTATTGTCTTCTTCAAGTTTTACTTCTTTGTTTTCATTTGTGTATTTGGTACAGGGTCTCACTACACAGTTTTATTCTTAATAGTCACATCTTTATATCATCAGGAATTCATTTTGTCCTTGTTTATTTCTGTGGCGTAGACTGTGTACCCTAGTTTCAGCAGCATTACTGAAATCTGCCCTTGTCATATATGCAGATGCCTTTTCTGGCCTAGCTCTTCTTTCTGTGACAGCAACTAGTCCTAAATTCCCAGTAGCGTGCTGTTTACTTTACCATAATTTCCAAATGACTTCCACCCAGTAAGGTGCATCCCTACGTACCTCTGCTTTTACCCCTCCCCCCCACCTCTCCCCTGCATTTTTCTTTTCATCTTTTCTCTCCACTGTACTGGGGTTTTTGCTGGTCCCTATAAATTTCAGAATCAACTTAAGTTCCACTAAAACTTTCTGTTGCAGTTTGAATTGGTGTGGCCCTGAGTACACAGTACTCTGGTTGATTTCTTCATAATTTTTAATCTCTGTACACAGGATTCATGACTTCATTTTTTTGCATGCACTTTAATTTGATCTTTCAAGTGTTATAATTTTATCTGTATGGTTTGTGCATAGTTTTGTTGCATGTGTTTGTTAGGTTTATTTCTAGGTACCTTATTTTTTGTTGTTAGTAGAAGTCGTAATTTTGATAGCTGGCTCTTCTGTTCCACCCACCCCACTTGCTAGTGTCCTTATAGCCTTATTTTTTTCTAGCAAGTTTTAGAATATTTTCGGTTGTTGATATAGACAGTGTCAGGAATGACATTAGAATTATAAGTAAGCATTTTTATGAGAGAGACTATCAGCACTTTAAAGATTCTGTTGTTTTCTGACAAGGATGCAAGGAAGCCCCCTTGTTGAATTGTAGGGGAGTGGCAGTATGTTTAGAAGTCTCAAGACCTCAGTCATCGCACAGTCACATACTGAATATTAAAAGCTATTGTAATGTACAAAAAATGAAGTATATAGAGTAAAAGAGCAGAAGGTTATCTATTAAAATGAATACAAAGATAAGGGAAAGCAGGGGGGTGGGGAGATAGCTCTGTGGCACAAGTGCCTGCCTGGCAAGTGTAAGATCATGAGTTCGAATCCTGGTCCCACCAAAAAAAAAAAAAGGTAAGGGAAAGAACAAAATAGAATGTTTAAAGATGAACACTATAGTTGAACTTAAAACTTCAAAGGCTGCATTGGATGCATCAGTCACATTCAGTGTGGGAGCCTAAATTCAGTGGTCCTTTCTAGACACGTATGGCTACTTCTGGTAGGAGCTGTGCATGGCTTGACTCGGGGCCCTGTTAGTTAGCCTTGCGTTTGCCAGACTGTCTGATACAGTGGTCTACTATAGCAGAGACCAAGAACTAATGCTGGTCACCCGGAGGGTGAGGTGCTCATCCCTTATTTTCCCGACACTTTTGTGGGGTGCAGATTGTGCAAGCTCAACAATGGCATGGAAACGTGTTTATGCTGTCTAGTCATAATGCTGCGTGATGCTCCTCAGGGAGTGTAGCCTGCCTGCTGCCCCCTGGTACTTTTTGGGGAGATGTCTAACTTTTGCTTTCACTCATTTGTCTGTTGGGTTCTTGTTGCTTTCTAAATACACAGAAACAGAGGCAGAGACAGGGATGATGAAAGATAATTCATTACTCTATACTTCACAAGTGTTTTTCTTGAAATCCTATGTTTAACTTCTACTTTTGTATTTAGTATGTTTAGTATAGGGAATTGTAAAATTTCATTATGAGATTTATTAGTCTTCCACTAGGTTTTGAACTAAGAATTCCTTCACCGTTATAAGCTCAAAGTGATGTATACCCATGGTTTCTTCTAAGATTCATATTTACTTCACATATGTGTTTATGCTTACCTTTACCTCTTCAGTAATTTGTATCTCAGTGGTAGTTACTGAAGAGTTTATTATTATCTGACTGGATAGGCCACCTTTATCTTAGTAAATTCTTATTTATGTAAGTCTGTTAGTTTATGTTTGTACTCTGATATTTTTCCATTGTTACAAATATTTGTTTTTAAATATGATATCATAGTCTGTCTTACTAAAAGCATCCTGATTTTATTAGTTATGTTCGCTTACATGTGAGTTTTAAAGTGAACATAGCAGTTCTGTGGAAATTCTGTGTTGGGAAGAATTGACTTTATGATATGGAAGATTTCCATTTAGAACTGAGGTTGCTTTTGGCAGAGTGAGATAAGGACATAGATAACAGAAAAACTGAAAAAATCAGCTGTGTTCTCCAGGTGAAAGATTACTTGTCAAGCCAGGCATGGTAGTGCAGGTTTGTAATCCCCAGTACTTGGGAGGCTGAGGCAGGAGGATCGGTGTAAGTTCAAGACCAGCCTGGGCTAGAAAAGTGAGCTCAAGGCCCAGCTTGAACTGCATAGCAAGACCTTATCTTAAAAAGATAAAAAAAAAGTATGGGTTCATCTACAAATTATGCTTTACCACATTCTTTCCTATTATAATTACTTTATTATGTATATTTTACCTTTCATTTTTATTAATTTTAATAAGAAATAATGAAACAATTTAAAAACATCATTAGGATAGCCACAATAATTAATACAATTCATAGTTGTCTTCGTAGTTGTTGAGAGTGTAAGATGCAGACATGATAACTTTTCTAAACATTATTAGTACAAATATTTCTTCTTGTTGAACTAAGAAAACAAAAGATAACGGTTATTCATCATGTTCTGGAAAAGCAGAAAGTGGCCTGGCTGCTGTGCCTGTGCTTTAGGGAGGAGGCTGCTTGCTCGCAGTCAGGAGCCCCCTGGTGTGGAATGTGAGGGGGCCGCCCCACCCTCAGGACTGCCCTGGGCATGGCTCCCTCCCTCCCTTTGGTAGTCTGGATCTCGCTCAGGGCTTCCTCAATGAGCTATGTAATTTTATTTTATTTTTAAAAATTTTTATTTTCAAAGGTTTGAACTTTTATTTTTATTTATTTTTACTACTTTTAATAAGATAACATTGAGACAGTCTCAAAACACGTTAGTAACCACAATAATTGATAAAATGCATATTGTTTTCTTCATAATTTTATTTTAAGACACGATTTTTCTGAGTTGCCCAAGCTGCTAGGCTTGAACTTGTGATTTTCCTGCCTCAGCCTCCCAGAGAACTGGGATGACAGATGTGCACTGCCATGTGCAGCTTGGCATGGCCCTTCGTATTTCAGTTGCCTCCTTCCCAAGTCTTCGTGTGTTTGTCTGCTCATGTGTATTTCTCGTCCCTTTTCATTCTCTTCGAGAGCTTGTGATAGTTTATTATACCTACAATTTAGGATAATGCGAGTGCCTAGTACATATTTAAGAATTCAGATTAGCTTTTGTGTGTCACACACACAAATGCACAGAGAGGGAGAGGGAGAGGGAGAGAGAGAGAGAGAGGAGAGGGAGAGCGAGGGAGAGACAGACAGACAGACAGACAGACAGACAGACAGACAGACAGACACTGGAAATTGAACTTAGGGCCTTCACTCACAACTGTATCCCCAGCTCCCACCCTCTTGTTCTCCCCCACATCTCTGTGATCTCATTAACTTGCCCAGGCTTTTACTTGTCTTCCTGCCTCAGTCTCACTGAGTGTTGAGATTCTAGGTTTGAATCATTGTGTCTGGCTGTGTGTGTGTGTGTGTATATATATATATATATATATATATATATATATATATATATATGGTTTTTTTTTTTTTTTTGGCGGGACTGGGGTTCAAACTCACAACCTTGCACTTGCACTTGCACTTGCCAGGCAGGCACTTGTGCCATGGAGCTATCTCCCCAGCCCCCTGCATTCCTATGTTTGTTGAAGTAATACATTTTGAAAACTTCAACAGTAATGTTTATAACCTTAGCTGTTTCTAGATACCCATTATTTTGCACTAAGATGCACTTTTTAGTTTTGAACATTACTTCCTAGTCATTTGGTTAACTTAAATTTTGTTGTTGATTTTAGTTTTTTTCTCTACAAAACACTTATTTTCTGTTCAGTTTAATCCCTGTAGCTGGCATGCAGGTTGGAAGTTTAACCACCAGAGGGTGCCAGAGATTCATTTTTATGTCCTAGTTCTGACTCCGAGGTAATGAGTAGAATAGTTCTACTCGCTTGTTTACTTAATATTTAACTTTCAAAAGATGTAGCTCATTTTTTTGTACAAGCCTATTAGTAATATATATTGGTGATATAAAGCAGTGTATCATATAAGGGTTAATCATGGCAGAGCAAGATCTTTCTTTTGAAATAGAGAAAAGCCAGTCTAATAAAAATAAAAACCCCACTTAACCTTGGAAAGCCAAACTACACAAAGAAGCATCGTCTGTGGTAGCCACACCCAGGGTAGTCACAGAGTTAAAATTCATGGGTTCTTGTGCCAGCTCCTTATGGAAATAAGGTTTCTGGATATGCCACACCAAGGAGTCACTCAGGAATGTGACTGTGAGGGTTTTCAGAGGTTTTAGTCACATTTCGTCATAGTAAAATGGTGTTCAGTAACAGTTATCCTTGTACTCATGCACAGGATAATGAGAAGATGAAAGCTTCAGTTAGGTGCACATAAAGCCAAGGTTAGGTACAGGCATTCTCAAGAAGATCCACAATGCGCCTGTGGTTCTTCTGTGATTGAGGTGGGATTCACACAGAAACTTCAATGGGATTAATCATCTAATGAGATTATGAATACATTAAGTTAGACACTTTTGAAAATGATTTATTAGTAAATATTTGCCAGTATGGTTTAGATTAACAATTTCACAGTTACCTGGAGAACTAATTAAAATCTTGGATGCTCACCCAGAATGAAATTATCTGGAACTTGGGCAGGAATATGTATTTGAGAAAAAATGTTTGTTATACTTTAAGTAATTGCAAGTATAAACCAGGTCTCAGGATGGAATCAGCAGCATGTGACATGTAACACATTTGATATAGTTTGCCAAGTAAGCAATGTTCATTTTCATTTCTCATAGTTTTAGTTTTGTTTAATATTTTCATTTAAAATCGTACAAAAGATTGAGTTTTGTACTCATTTTAAAGATGAGAAGCAAAGCTGGGGAGATAGCTCTGTGGCACAAGTGCCTGCCGCCAATGGCAAGTGCAAGGTCTTAAGTTCAAACCTCAGTCCCACAAAAATAAATAGATAGATAGATAGATAGATAGATAGATAGATAGACAGATAGATAGATAGATAGATGAGAAGGGCCTTGTCCACCCTCATTCTGGTAATTATGAGGCCAGGTGCTGGAATGTGATCTCCCTAACTGCAGAATCAGTACTGTTAATTTTTTATTTTTATTTTTACTTTTTATTTTTTCCGCAACTTTTTATTGTGTGTGTGTGATGCCCAGGGGGAGCTGGGGCACAAAGACTCTCTGCCTTGGTGCTTTTGCTTCTCTCCTCCACTGTCTCCTGCTGCCCCAGTCCCCAGGTCTTTGAGTCTTTGCTTTGTTGTATGGTTTTATTTTTTGGTTTTTAATTTTTGGTTTCAACCTCGCTGATTTCTGTTCTTGCCATTATAACATCATTCCAAGGCAGTGACTTTGAACTTGAGAGCTTCCTGCTCCAGTCTCCTGAGGATATGGGATTCAAGTGTGTGCCAGTCTGGCTTGGAGGCTTCTTGTGCTGAGGCACTGCTAATTTTCCTGTTCTGCGTATCTTTTGGAACATCACAGGGCCAGCCAAATAGCTGAGAAGGCCGGCCAAATAGCTCAGGGAATTAAAGCACCTGCTTAGGCAGATGCAGGAGCCGTGGCTCAATCCCCTAGCATGCTGTGCCAGCCCTGCCCCCAGGGCGTGCTAAGATGGCGATTGAGACTGGGCATGGTGGCATGCACCTGTGATCC
This sequence comes from Myocastor coypus, assembly GCA_004027025.1. Classification (NCBI taxonomy): domain Eukaryota; kingdom Metazoa; phylum Chordata; class Mammalia; order Rodentia; family Myocastoridae; genus Myocastor; species Myocastor coypus. The sequence continues at coordinate 16,448 of PVJA010029142.1, read as the reverse complement.
CAGCACTTGGGAGGCTGAACGCAGGAGGATCACTACTGGTTGGATCTACGTAGGGAGACTCTGTAGACCAGGGCTTCTCAACCTTTCTAATGCTCTGCCCCCGCAATACAGTTCCTCATGTTGTGGTGACCCCAAACCAAAAAATAATTTTGGTGGCTACTTCAAAACTGTAATTTTGCTACAGTTATGATTCGGAATGGCTTTAGGCGACCCCTGTGTTTTGGTCGTTCGACCCCCGCCAGGATCAGACTCGCAGGTTGAGAAACGCTGCTGTAGACCCTATACTAAATGCAAGAAGAGGAAAAAAAAGAAAGAAACATCAGAAGGTGCTTCATTAGCCTTAAAGTCTTGGTACGTCTTTAAAATTGTGTAAAAATACGTTGGAATCAGCAGTAAACCTACACATAACAGCCCTGACTTCTGGCTGGTCTGGCTTGACTTTAGTGGTAATGCTGCCAGAACAGTGCTTTCCCGGAGGAAAGTGGTAGCGTGGGTGCTTTTTGTTGTGACACCTTTGCTTCTTTCCTCAGTAGGGGTCCTCCTCTGCACCTGCTGTTGTCTGTAGCCATGGTAACTGCAGCTGTCCTAGAGGGAAGTTTTCAGCTTGGGGGCAGATAGAAGGGCTCATAGCAAGCAGAACAAATCTCACTGGGCTGCTGCTTCCCTGCTGATTTTCAGGAAAGAGCTGCAGGAGTCTAAGACAGGAGTGGGTCTTCATTGGCCAAATTCCACTTAATCCCGGAGCTGTGCTAAGGATCTGGTGCTCTTCTCTGCAGCCGGTGTGTGAGATCTCAGCAGGGGCTGGCAGGAGCCCTAGGGATGCTGTTTGGGGCCTGTGCGCCCATGCTGTGTGCACATGCATTCAGAGCACTTGCTGTGTGGGTGTGAGCGCCTGCTGAGTTACTGTGCATAACTGTGATTTTTTACTAAAGGGACAAGACAAGTGAGCCTGTTGCCCCATATCTGATCTTACGTCTTGTTTTCTTTTCCTGAGCGTTTATTTCTTCAGCATATTACCTTGTCCATGAACATAGTACATCTTTTGAGAGGTACAAAGGGAAGTAGTAGGATCAAGTTTGTCTCTGCCCTTTCCTTCTTCCCTTGCCCTCTCTAGAGGAGGATTTCTCAGGCCCCCTCCAGCTCTGCATTGCGCCTATCTAAGCTCAGTGTATTCAAGGTGCAGCCTCTTCATTCTAGGAGAATCCAGAAAGAATCACCGAAAGGGCATTAGAAAGCAGCTGATTTACTTATTTCATGGAAGCGCAAACTGAGTCCCAAAGATATTAAGTAACTGGTTAGGAGGGAACTGTTTGGGTTGAATTGAGTTTTCACTGCTGTGTTCTTGACTTTTAGAAATTTCAGGTGACTCTTTATTGTAAATATTTCTGGGGCACCATGTGATATTTTTGTATATGTGTATGTTGTGTATTGTTAAATTCAGGGTAGTCATTTTTACCTCTTCAAACATTTATCAAAAAATGTTTAGAAGCCTAGCTTCTTTTTAAAACATACAGTTCATTATTATTACCGGTAGCCACTCTTTAGAGCTTATTACTTCTGTCTAACTAGATCTTAGTACCCATGAATACTTGGGTTTTTGAAAAAATATTACTCAAGGCAATTTTTTGCTCAGAATTTGGTCCCTTGTTAAGTTTGATTTCTTCCGTTCTTATAATTTAGATGTTTAAATCTGAAATATATATATATATAATATATATATATAATATATATATATATATACATATATACTTATATATCAACTGTAAATATGTGTATATATACATATTCTTTAGACTTGTTCTTAGCGTTTCAGCTGTCCCTTTGTGATATGTGGTAAGATGGAGATACTGTGTTCCTTATCAAGCACATTTCAATGGTTGGTTTGAGAGGCTGATTTTTAGGCTTTCTTTCCTTCAGTGCAGAGATATACCTCTTACCTTTGAGCTTTCAGGGTACTGCTCAGGTGATAAGGCGGTTCTTCTTTCTCTTTACTTTCAACCACTGTGTCTGGCAGTTTGTTTCTTCCACTCAGCTGTGTTTATATATTTGCGTACAGCCTCCCCCACCCTACTGCAAATGCGCCACTTTTTGAAGCTGAACATCAGAGACCATTATTTCTGGAGTGTTTGACAATTGTAATTTATTTCTTCTTTCTGTGCACAAATGCATTACCACAGGGAGCTTCGTAATTTAAGTCTGTTGACATAAGACCACACCATTTGGCCCATGCAGTAAAGAGAAATGACGTATTTTTTACATAATCATGTTTGTATAAATTAAATTACATCATGCATTGTTGTGTGAATTATGACTAATAACTTGTCTGCTACTATGCATAACAGTAAGGGTCTGGGAGAGATTTTTAGTATTTTTTCCTGTCTACCCTTAAATATGTTACTTAGTACTGTAGCCATGTGGCAGTTCTGTGAGATAAGTACAACTATTTTTTTTTGCTGGCATAAAGCAACAACTCCAAACATTTTGTACTTTATATGTGGATCTTTCTTTACATACCATTGTAAGTATACATCTGTTTAATTTTGCATTTGGTATATGGGCGTTTTGTAGCCAATTGCTTTAGGATGTGATTTAATGTATTTAGTTGATATAGATAACACACACCAAAAGTCTGAAGCAGAGAAACAAGTAGCTATAACCATTTCATTCCAGGACAACTAGTCAAGAAGCAGTGTCTCATAGGCCTTTGGGTGGGTTTAGACCTTTGAGGATGGGCGACAGAGGGGTCTGCAGCCAAGCAGTGGAACAGTAGGGTACGCTAGAGAAATATGAGGGGGTTTTAGCTGAAAAACAAAGATGCCTGGTTTTATTTCTGACCTTCCATTACAGAGCTTTTGTGTATGACTTAGTATAACTCCCAATTCCACGTGGCGTGTCTCATACCAGGCAGGGAACAATAAGCTCTAGCAGGCTGGGTTGCTTCCGACTCATCTTTCCTTTATTAAGTGTGTGCTGGCGCTTAGAGATTCCAATTAATTCTAAAGACTTTTGGTGGGAGGTAGCTATTTGTCAGTTCTTTTCTTATTTGGATGAACTAATAAAATAATATCATTAGTTGTAAGGAGAAATCTGATCTTTTGCTCTGTGACATCATGCCTTCATACTTTTTCCTTCTATCAGAGATGAAGATGACATCAATGATGTGACTTCCATGGCAGGAGTCAACCTCAGTGAAGAGAATGCCTGCATCTTAGCAACAAACTCTGGATTGGTGGGCTCGCTCATTCAGTCGTGTAAAGAGGAGCCATTTCTTTTTATCAGTGCTCTACAGAAGAGAATCTTAGACATTGGTAAGTGCCGAATTTTATGATCATTGATCAGATAGGGATGCCTGAATGACAGTCTTACCAAAAAAGATAGCCTGGGACTCTTTAAGACTTCAATAAGGCTCTAGAAGTCTTAATCAAGATTTCCTGGGGGTGATAAAAAGAAGTATTTTGTTTTAGAAATTATTAATATAATCATATAACCTGCATTTTCTGGTTTAGATAATGGAAGTCAGTGTTCTTTTTTATTTAAATTTTTTTCATTTATTTATTTGATTTATTATCTTGCTGCACAGCTTAGAGCCGAAATGATCCTCCTGCCTCAGTCTCTCCAGTGCTTTGATTGCAGGCATGTGCGGCCACGCCCAGTTTCAGTGGTCAGCATAGTGCACCTGCGGTTCTGGACCCAGCACGACATGTGGTACTGGGGCTCAAACTCAGGTCCTTACACTTCCCAGGCAGGTGCTTACACCACCAAGCTATCTCTGCAGCCCAGTATTCTTATTTCTTGACAGAGTAATAGGCGTGTGTTTTTATATTAAGTGTATAATTTTTGGCTGGGCGTGGTGGCACACTCCTGTAATCCCAGCATTTGGGAGGCTGAGGCAGGAGGATCACTGTGAGTTTGAGACCAGCCTGGGCTATAAAAGTGAGCTTAAGGCCAGCCTGAACTGCATAATGAGACACTGTCTCAAAAAGACAAAAAAAAAAAAAAAAAAAGTATATAGTTTTTCTTTCCTATGCTATTCTTCCTTGGTTGGCTGTTGGACAGTTATGTATACAAATATATATCCACGTTACATGTTTGTGTTTATAAAATAAAGATGAGAATAAGTCTAAGTCTTTTTTTTTTCCTTTTTCATTAATCCTGAAACTTAACCCTTATCTTAAAAAAAGCTAAATTGCAAATATTAAGGTTTTCTCTAGGTGTAGAAATGGTTGTTAGGTGACTATCATATGTAAAAGGGAATATATCCATATTACTTTGTGGTCAAAGACATTGTTGTTTAAATGCAGACTTAATACCAGGGGAAAGCCTACACTTTACTCACATTAACTAAAAAAAGTGACAGATTAAGGGGAGATTTTTGTGTCAGACCATCTTCTTGTGTCTTGACTCCTGGGACTTCCAGAAATCAGCTTTTCTTCTTTGTCTGTGTCAGATTTTAGGGACAGGTGCCAATGATTTTGGTTGCATTAGAAACCATTGTGCCTTATATTGAAGGCTTCAAAAAATGTGATGATTTCTGGTTTTTCTATGCCCATTATTTAAGGATTACTTTTACTTAAGTCTGCTTCAAAAGTAAGTGTTTGTGCTGCTGTATGCTGTGAAAATGAGCACTTTTTCATTCCTTGTTTAAATTAAGAGTATATTTCTTAAAAATCTAAGCATATACAAAATTGTAGCAGGTTAAACCTATGGCATCTTTCTTTGTATTTTCTCTTTACTCTTTCTTGTTTTCTTTTAAAACATTCGCTTGTGTGAGAGTAGAGCAATAATTGAAATTACATTAGATGCAGCACACATCTAAAAGATCAGAATGATAAGCATTCCAAGCTTACAGGTTGGTCTTACAGGTTGCTACTCTGAAAGTCAAAAACCTATTGTAGACTCTTAGGACCATTGTCTAATTCATCCTGTTCCCTTCAGTGCATGGTTTTTCCCCTGCCAAGTTTCCTAACTTTTCTGCTTGCTGTATGTTTCTAAATTTTTGTGTTTAAAAAAAAAAAAAGTGTTAAGTTTTTTCTTTAAATCACATTCTATAGAGATTTAGTAGAATATCAATGACTGATGGAAAATACTAGTTCCATGTTAAGTCTAAGACATTTAATATTTATAAAGACAGTGTTGTTAACCTCAAGTATGTATGCTATAGAGTAATAGTATCACTAAGCTTCTCTTCTGGAGGATCAAGAACCTAACTGTGCAGACTAAAAATTAGAGAAAAAGAAGAATTACAAGGTTAGCCAATATTTGGCTCTAGTCCTTCAAGGTCAGTGAAGACTCAGGACCTAAGAGACCCTGTACTGTAATATCCTATAACTCAATGGTGTCCAAATTTTCTGTTTAAAGAGATTATGGGGCCACAGAGCGAAGGGATCAATGATGTGTAGTGTGTCTAAGGAGAGTCACCTAGGGCGAAGCCATTCTCTCGAGTTCTCAGAGAGCAGACTAGTGAAGCAAGGGCCGTGATTCATCCAGATGGCTGACACTGACCAAAGTTCTAGAAAATACTGTACATGGTTTCAAGGTAAGTCCTAGGGGGATTTGACTGACCTTGTCAGATATAACAATTACACGTTTTGTTATATAGGTCTTGCCTTAACTTGGCCTTAACCATGCAGCAGAAAAGTTTAACCACAATGCATAAAAAGTAAAGAGAGATTAGTATGCTGAACTGTAAAAGGCTCAAGTCAACAGCTTCCAACATTGCCAATTCTGCTGATAATCCACTACTATTATGGAGTATTGTTCTATGTATACAACTAGCTTCTGTTGTTTCAATTAGAAGAAATATTTGTACCAATGCTGTTTAGAAGAGTTATCATGTCTGCATCTTGTACTCTGAACAACTACCATGAAGACAACAATATGCATTATATCAGTTATTGCGGCTATCCTATTAAAGTGTTTTGAAACTGTCTCAATATTATTTCTTATTAAAAGAAAAAAATCTGTGTTACAAAAATGAATATACCTTTTATTTTATTTTGTTTTTTCCTAAACCTCATTTATTTATTTGTGTTCTGGCTGGCTGAGCCTGTCCTGGGGTGGGCTGGTGCAGCATGTGGTGCCAGGGATTGAGCAGTGGTCCCAGCGCTTGCCTAAACTTTCCTAGGCAGGTGCTTTAGACCACTGGCCCCATTTCTGTTTTCAAATTTACATTTTAGTTTTTAATGGTATCAGGGATTGAACTCAGGACCTTGAGCTTGCCAGGCAGATGCTTAAGCCACTGAGCTATCTCTCTGGTCCTAAATTAAGAATATATTTCTTTTACTATAAGCAGCTTGACTTATGAGTAGCTCAGTAGGTAGGAATTGAGGGCTGGACAGACAGCTCAGTAGAATAAGTGCAAACTGAATGGCTGAAGCCTTTGCTGTCGCCCTTGCCTCGCTCTGCCCCCTCCTGTTCCCCACAGCCTCCAGCTTCCTTCTTTGCCTATGCCTTCGGCACTGTATGTGGCCATTTCCTCCCCATTCCTTCCTGAGCTGCTTACTGCTATTTTAACTCCTAATGCCACATAATTATGTAAAGCATTGGTAGAGTAATAAACGTTTAAAGTTTTCTAATTCTCCCCTTCCTATTTTTATTTCTAATTTGACTTAAACTGTGATTGTATGATAAAACTTTTTTTTTCTTCTTTGTCTTTTTGAGATAGGGTCTCCTTGTGCAGTTCAGGCTGGCCTTGAGCTCACTTTTGTAGCCCAGGCTGGTCTCGAACTCGCACCAATCCTCCTGCCTCAGCCTCCTAAGTGCTGGGATTGCAGGATTAAACATTTTTGTTTATCTCCCTTGAGAGATCATTTCCTGTCATTATGACAGGACTCTGCCCTCTTGCCACCATGGGCCGCACAGTCAATATTGGCCGCTTTGCAGGCCGTGTGTGCTCTATTGCAGCTTCTTGCTCTGCTCTCGTAGGGCAAAAGCAGCCATGTAAGCAAACGGGCAAAACTATTGTCTTCTTCAGCGTGGGCTGCTGTGACACAATGCCAGAAAGTGCATGGCTGTCAGGACTGACACTGGCTTCTTGATGCGCTGGAGCTTGCAGGTCTGAGTGCAGGCTTCCCATGGAACTGGGTTCCTGGCACAGGACGCCGTGTGGTCCTCAGAGAGCCTTCATCTTGCTGTGCTAGTACTCGGGCCTCCTTGGCCCGTTAAGCAGGGATCTACTTCTGTGGCTTCATTTGCCCTGGTGGTCCCACTCCAGATCTCAGCATAGGGGAGAAGGTTTCAGAGCCAGCTGGGGAAGGGGCAGCATGTGCGCATTCCGTGCATTGCACTTGCGTCCTGGAAAGACTTCATTCACAAAGGACAATGAGGTTTGGATTGGTGGCCATAGTCTGGCAGCCTCAGTTTTTTAGGCGAATAAGGTGACATCTGTTTCCGTTTTCATTTGTTAATGATAAACACAGGCTTGTCATATAATAAGATACTAAATGTTAAATCTTTAAATTAAGCTTTTTTTTGTGAAACTGCAGAGCAAATGATGTTAATATAATTCTAGGAATGTTTTCTACTTTAAATTCCTTTTGTATAAATGAGGGCATAGTCAAGGCCCTTTCTTACTTCCACAGAAATTATGTTACCCAAAGATTAAAGACAAAACAAAACACAGCACAACATATTTCTCTACTTGAATAGTGTTAAGACAATAAATGACAATTTTTTTCTAATTTCTTGACAAATCATACAGATGTTTAATAAAGTCAGTGGTAAGCATGGAACATTGCCTACAGAATACCGCAGGTCTTCTTCACTTGTGCTGATGTGAAAACGAGTATTTTTCTTAAAAATGGTGACTTTTTATTGTATTTAACTTTATAACTTTCAGGTCGTTTTATCACCAAGCTAGTGAAGATATTTTACAACCCTTGCTTTTTCTAACACTGGAATTGCTTGTTAAACTTAGCAGTTGATTAGTTCCAGTGTTTTAAAAATGTGGTCTGTTTGTACATGTGTTTGTGTTCATACTTTTCTATTTTGAGACAAGGTCTGAGTCATTGAGACTGGCCTGGAACTTGTGACCCTCCCACCTCCGCCTGCTGGATAGCTGGATTTATAGGCATACAACACCTCACTCATGTAAATACATCATTTTTTAAACAATCCTGGATGAATTAGCTCAGTTATGCATTTGAAGTTATTTTCAAAGTTCCCTTTCTCCAAATAAATATTCTGAAATGTTCATTTTAAAAAATTTGAGCATGGAGTGACATTTTATACCCTATCTATCTGCTTTGTATTTGGTTTTCATTGTAATCATTCAATTACTTTGAAATTTTACCACTCCTTTTACAGGACTCCCACTGTTTGTTTATGTGAAGGGTTTTATTTATTTTAGGGAAGGGTCTACAGGGTGTTCAGGGTCTCACTACTAGATGAGATTCATAGTAATCTGCCTGTTTACAGCCTCCCAAGAGCTGGGATTACAGGCGTGCCACCAAGCCCAGTCTCAGTGCATGCTGGGCGCAGGCCTGCAAGGCATGCCCGGGGATCAAACCCCACGCCCCTGCACCTGCTTACAGGCATTTTAATCCACTGAGCTATTTGACTGGTTTTAATAAAGTAGATTTCACTATGTAGTGTATTTTTCCCCCTTCTGGAGTCCAAAAGTAGACATGAATTCAGCTTGCAATCAGGTAATGAATTACATTTTAAAGGCTTGGTTTAGGAGAACTTGGATGATCTGTATCTTTTGCCTATGGGGTTACTACAGGCTGTGTTTTAAATTCGTTTCAATATTCATCATGTGATAATGTCAAAGGATTTCTTTAAAAGCTGTTGGCTAAAGTGACACATATTTTTGCTGTAGTTGTTCACCCTTTGATGAGAATGTGACTGCTTCACATAGATCAGTATTAAAATAAAAAAAAATTTAAATTCCTGTACTTATACATACACGAAAAAGATACAGTAGCAGTTTTATAAATTCATTTAAATTACATCACCTAATTGCCTACATCTTTAGATTTACATAGAGGTGCTGTCACTGTACCTGAGAAATACTATTTAAATACTGATAAGGTTAATTTATAAATGAGCTTGTGTTATTGGGCATGTGGTCTAAATTGTTTTCCTGAAACTTTTTAGTTGGCAGAAAGAAGAAAAAAGTTATGCAAAGAAGACCCAAGTTATTCAGATGGATGGGCGAAATGATGAAGCTTTGAACTCATTTTAACTTACAAATTGATAACCAGGTCAAATGATCAGAACACTCCTGTGAAATATAGGCATGGTTATTAGTGAATAAAAACAGTATAGGTATATCTTGTAGACAGCACAGTGACAGAGATTCACAACCTCTAGTCATTGAAATAAATGTCATAAATTGTTAACAGTGTCAAAAGGGGTGAAATGGAATTTTCTATTTTTTTAATTACTAAAATTAACAGACTAGGGCACTAATTTCTACAGTTACCGTTTTCCTCCCTGAACAGTAGACTTGATTTGTGTTCTTATTAACTTTGTCCTATAAATGACCTTGCGAGTAGAATGATTCTAGAGGCTAAGTGAAACAATGTCTATATTTTCTAAGGCTTCAGGCTAGGTTTTATTAATGTAATGTCTAAGATCTTTGAAGTTGTGACTTTACCAGGAAAATTATAATCTCCAAACCTTTATTCATAATGGGTATGACTTCCAGGGGGAACAGAATACCTGCTGTGCTAATTATTTCAATTATCAGCCACTACTAAAACATGTAATGGATTTTCTCTGCTTCCACAGGTAAAAGGCATGACATTACGCAGTTTAACTCTGATGCAGTGAACTTGATCTCCCATGCAACACAAGAGAGATTACGAGGCCTTCTAGAAAAGCTGACTACAGTTGCGCAGCATCGAATGACTGCTTACAAGGTAAAGGGAATTGCTAAGGGTGCCACTCCTGTCTCTCTCTAATGCTAGCAGTAGATTTTTTTTTAATGCATGGATTCATATCGTACATATATTTTTAAAGGAATGACTGAAACTTATGTTTTATGTTAGTGAAATTCAAAAGTCTTCTTAATTGGCTTTAGATATGCTTATAAGACACACAAAATAGCACAGGAAATGGTGTCCAAAGCTTCTGTGTAGCATAGTGTAGAATATGCATTTGTTCTGTTGAGGCTTTTTGTGCTCCAGAGTTTGTCAGGGATGAAGGATTTATTAGGCTGGAATATTGGCTGCGCATGTTCTCTTCAGTGGTCTGGCTTCTGCTAGCATTCCTTGCTCCTTTCAGTAAGTTAAACGATTTCACTGAATGCTAATACTGGTTCCACTCATGACTATTACTGGCTACTTTTATGAAAAATAAAATGCAAGAATATCTTGTCTTGTCCCTACTGATAAGAACTAAACAACTTGTCATTATTTAATTGTTTTTATTTTAAAGAAAAAAAAAGACTTTTAACAGTGGTATAAAGTTTTAAAGCAAGATTATTGAACAGTAGCAATGGTTAGTATATTACATATTATTATTGTCAAATTAGTTGCTCGTATTACAAAATAGAGGCCTGAAAAATGGATCAAACAATATAGGCATAAATCTTTGTTTTTAACAAACCAGTAGCAGTTAGTAGTATAACTCTCATATACATATGTGTGTGTGTGCATATATATATATATATATGTATATATATATATATATATATATATTCTATATTCTATACATTATATATTCTTTTTCCTTCTTTTCTCCTTTTTCCCATTCCGATTTCTCTGCCATTATTAAGATGAAAACACTTAATATATTTGAACTGTAGTTTTATAGGAGGATAAATATATTGGATGATTATAGAGATCTTTTTTTAAAAGAAAATCCTTTCCTTCGTTCTCAGGAAACATTGATAACTAGATTTTAACAGATAAATAGATATCCTTGTGAAGTTCTGGGTACCAGGTTTTGATTTTGTAAGGATGGTGATTGCCATGGCATCCTGACCACAGCTCGAGAAGGTTCCAGGAAAATGTTAGCTACCACAGCACCAGTAAAGTTCCTGGAGGAATCTTTCTGTTTTCCTTTGTTTTTGCTTTAGTTAGAACTTTGGAAGAACAGTGTATAGTTACTGAGGTCCTTGCTGCACAAATCCTTATGACAGTTTGCTAAACTAACTTAAAATATATGATCAGCAAGATGAAAGCCTGTGGAAAACCAAACTAGTGTGCGCTTTCTTTCTCTCTCTCTCTCTCTCTCACTCTGTGTGCATTTCTAGGAGTTTTTCCATTTTTTATTCAATTTGTGAGGAATACAACTTCATAGCATGCTTTTCTGATCTTTTTTGTTTCTGTAAGGTCAGTGATAACAATCACATTTGCATGTCTGATTCTAACCATCTCTCTGTCACTCTGTCTAGTAGTCTAGTTAATAACTTTTTTTTTTGTCTTAGACAATTTGCTTTCATTAATTTCCTCAGTTTTTCTGTTCTGCTTCACTTAGCCCAGCACTAGTCTATTTTCTACCTCCTGCTATTGTTGGGTTTAATTTGCCTTTCTGCTGTTAATTCTATTAGGTGCAAAGGTGGGTTGTTGATTTGAGACATTTCTTTTCTAACATAGGTATTTACTGCTATAAATTTCCCTCTTCATACTGCTATCCCTGCATTCTGTGATTTGGTATGTTGTATTTTCATTTTCATTTGTCTTAAGTTTTTTTTCTTGAGATATCTTTGATCCATTGGCTAAGATACACTCTTTGATTTCCATATATTTGTTGTTGTTTCAGTTCTCTTTCTGACCTTGATTTATTTTTATTTTTATTTTTATTTTATTTATTTATTTATTTATTTATTTATTTATTTATTTTGGCTTCATTTTATTGTGAACAGAAAATGCTTTTTTTCTTTTTCTCTCAGGACCAGGGTTTGAACTCACGACCTTGCACTTGCCACGCAGGCACTTGTGCCATGGAGCTATCTCCCTAGCCCCAAAAATACTTTGTATGGTTTAAATGTTTTATATTTTGAGGTTTGTTTGTGGCCTAGAGAATGTTGCATGCCCACACCAGCAGAATGAGTATCCTGTTTTAGTTGGGTGTTGTGTTGATACATATATTAAATATGCTACCTGATTTGTAGTGTTAAGGGATCTGTTTCCTTGTTGATCATCAGTCTGGATTTGTATCCATTATTGAAAGTAGGGTATTAACAAAGCCTCCAACTATTATAAGAATGGTAGCATGGATACTTAGTGTGCAAGAAATCCTAGTCACCCTTACTACCAAAAAGTATTTTCCAATACTGTTTGCTTCATATATATGAAAAATATTAATAGATACATCTATATTAGGCATCCTTCTATTTGTACCAGTTGGCTGAGGCAATCACCTTAAATGAGGAAAGGTTTATTTTGGCTCACCTGTGGACACTGACCCTTGCTCTTGGGCCTGTGGTAAGGCAGCATATCAGGCTAGGCATGTGCACAGTGGAACAAAGTTGCTGACTTCATGGTACATAAGTAGCAAAAAATGAGCATGAATGATCCAAGGCCCAAGAAGCCCGTGTCCTCAGTGACCTCGCTCTCTTCTGCTTGCCCCTGCCTCCCTTCCCATCCCCACTGGCTAGGGCTGCAGCACATAGGCCTCAGGAGGCCTTAAGATAGAGTGTTGCAGTGTCCTTGCTAAATTGCCTCTTCCATCAGCATAGCAAATTCTTGTTTTTCTTTCTCTCTCCCCCCTGCCCAAATTAGGAAACAGGGTCTTACTATGTTATTCACATTGACCTCAAATTCCTGGGCTCAAAAGGTCCTCCTGAGAATCTAGAAATACAGGTCCATGTCACCACTCTCAGCTTGTCCTTGTGGTTCTTTTTTTTTTTTTTTAAACAAACTTTGACTTAAAGTACATCTTTTCTGGTGTTGGCATAAACACCAGTGCTTTATTTTAGTTATTATTTTCATGTTTTTTTTTTTTTAACGCCACTTTCAACTTACATGTTTTATTGAAAGTGAGTTTCTTGAAGATAGCATACAGTTGAATCCTGTTTTTAATTCATTGTGTCACTCCCTGCCTTTTGATTGCAAGTTTGATCCATTAATATTTATAGTAATTACTAATAGAAAGGCTTCTGTTAGTTTACTACTTCTTTTCTGTATTTATAACTCTTTTGGCTCTCCCTTCATCCATTATTGCCATCTTTTATATTTGATTGCTTTTGTTTTGTATTACTTGATTTCTTCCATTGTGTGTATTTTTTATTTCTATGTGGTTGCCAGGGAGTCTATAATTAAAATCCTCCATCTATAGCAATGTCGTATAAATTGATATTAGCTTATCTTCAGTTTTGGGGGGAAATCAGTCTTTTTCATTGTAACCCTTAAAAGTATGTTCTGATTTTCCACATCAGGATTTTCCCAACCTTAATGTCATTGTTCTTTCAGAAATATGAGAGTATATCTGCATTTATACTGGGAGACGCTATGAAGTAGGGCTGAAGATGTGCTCAGTAGCTGTATAGGAAGCTGTGTTGACCAGCTGGGGAGGCGGGCAAGGGAAATTTTTGCGGGTGAGGCCCCCAGTTTAAAGAGTATGCATGCGGAAGGGATCAGCAACAACAGCAGGCACTATGGTGCCGAGAAGAGCGCAAGAGGGCAGAGTACCCATGTCCTGGCTGTGTGATTCTTGCGCAGGTTGTTACCTCACACTTACATTCTTCCTTGCTAGCTTCATTGGCGCATGCGTAGCTGTCCACTGCTAAGGCGTGGTTCCGTAACTGCATCCTTCTGTGCACCTCAGCTAGACGGCAGCATCCGTGCTCAGGTGCCCTTGCATGCCCTGAGCTTTGAAGCAGTTGAACTGGTGTACCACGGACCATGGGTTCCCTCTTCAGCACTAGAAAACAGCAGTAAAAACAACAAAAATCAAAGTAAAAGGCCAAATGACGTGTACAATTTAGTATGGAGAATTTTTCTTAGGGCTTATTCAGGGTGCTACTTAAAGATCTGTGGTGGATAGCTTTAGATGCAATTCTTCTGTTTTATTTCAGTAGCTTGTGTTCCAAGTTCTAATTTAGTCGCCTTAGACAAAGTGAATAATATCTCTACCTCCTGGAAGACCTCAGTAGTTTAGCGTTGAGCTGACACCTCCGTGGCCCTGTCTTCTTCTATGCTGCCCACTCTCATTTTCCCCAGTCCACCTTTCCCCACTCATCACTCTGAAGAGCTAAGAACACCACCAGCATTTACACACACAGAAGGGCATATAGGATTGTCATCATCGTTTTTAAAACAAAAATAGTAATCATTTAATTATATGTGAAGTCCAAAAACACACTTATCTTACAGGCTTTATTGTAATAATCTTTGGAGTACAGATTTAGCTCTGACTTCGTATTTCAGTTTATACTTGATAGGATTTATTTTTATCTATACAATATTTTAAAATGCTGCTCCATGAATTACATAAAAATGTAAGCCACTATTATTCAAAGCAAAACTCCACCATCTCTTTCCACTTCTGAAATCCATTTGCTTTTGATAATGTTTTACCTGGTTAGGTATAATTCTCTAATCATAGGCCATAAACTGGGATTTAGGTAAAGAAGTGGAAAGTGACATATGAGACAGAGCTTTTGATCTGGCTGCCAGGTGTTTTCCCACTGAAGATATATTACAGTCTTCTGTATGCCTGTGGCAATGGGGGAAGTTTCATTGTTTTGCAGTTGGAAGGTATTACAGTGTTTCCTTTAGATGTGATGCGCTCAATAGTGTTGATGCCATTACGACCAGCTCATTATATTTTCATTGCTAAGCCATTTAATATGTAGTGGCCCTAACGTCGCAAAGCCCTACTCTGTTGGTGCATGAAGAGTTCAGTTAATTGGAGCTTCTGACACAGGAAGGAACGCTAGACTGTTTCTTAAAGAAAGTTAGGGACTCCCTGGACTAGAGGAGGTGCTCATTTGTTTAATGGTATCTAGAATTGAAAAGAAAGAATGCATTATGCCAGAGGCTGTTGTATCTGAATTGGATGAGAAAGAAAAATTCAGCATGAGAGTGAACTGGGGTTAAAATTTAGAAGGGCTGCACTCCTTTTTGATTTAGTGTTTGTTGTTCCTTTTAAATTATGTCCTGTCATAAACTATCTTGAGTGTCTCAGCACAACACTGGGAAAGATGAAGTATGTGGGAAGCCACTGTTATTATGTTTAATCTCTGGTAGGCCTATAATGTGTTCCATATTTTATCTTGTATTATTTAATTTTAAAAAGCATTTGGGAATTCTTTTTGTTAAATATGAAGTAAAATAAGTAGCACAAATACATCCTAGTTCCTTCAACTATGTAATACTCTTGGATCTAGTTAAATACAAACAATAAAAATTTAATTTAAAAAGAATCTTGGGCATATGAAGTCTCTGGGCTAATTGAATCATCCAGAAGCTCAGGGATAAGGGTGAGACAGGGCTGGGAGTGTGCTGTAACGCCCCCTAATGTCCAGGCCTGCACTCACCGTTGAATGAAGTAGTTCAGTTTTCCTCTGAAAATTCCCGGGCCCCCTTCCCTGACCTGACTGTCTGAGCAAACCACAGACCCTAGGTATAGTGTATGGGTTAGCAGGAAGGCGAGGTAGGTACAGTGAAGAAATTAGAACATACTTATGTTGGAGAGCCCTGTATTACACTGCCGCATAGCCAAACAAACCCAACTTTTGTGGGACACTTAAAATGTATAATTATATTTCCAGCATGACACAAGTAAATTATACTTGATTTCTTTAGCTACAGTTTCTTCCTAAATTCACACCTTTAGGAATGCCTCCTCTGAATTTCAAGATTTTGATACTTGCTACCTTGTCTTTTGTTGTATTTTGATAGAAGTTGTATTCATTTGTCATGGTTAAACAAACGCAACAATGCTAACGAGAGTAATTTTTACATTCGGTGTATTTTTCAATGAGAAGATTATTTCTTTCTATTTGTCTTCAGAGTCCTAAGAATTACTCATACTAAGTTTTAACAAAGTAGAAAATAATTTAATGAAAAAGACTTAACTATAGGTAAATGGCATATACTGTCCTGCGTTCTTCTTGTTTGGATCTGCTTAATTCTCTTCCTTACCTCAGAATGAGATTTAGTGGAAATGTTTTTGAAATGTAGGTATTCAATCATCTGTGAAATTTTAAGGGTAAGTCAAGTTCCTGGCTTTTGTTTTGTCCAACTTGTTTAATGTAAATAAAATGATTGGTTTAATGTAAGTGAAAATATTGCCTCCTGAAAACTGAACTCCTTAGATGCTGGTGTTACTGGTGTTAGTTTATAACAAAACCTAAGGCAGAATGTGCTACCCAGGATCAGCTCAAGACTTTCTCTTACAGGCGAGTGAAAATTACATCCTGTCTAGTGACACTAAGTCACAGCTCAAGTTTCTGGAAAAGCTGGATCAACTGGAGAAGCAGAGAAAAGATTTAGAAGAACGAGAAATGTTACTCAAAGCAGCCAAGGTAAGGGCCTGTGTAGTCCAGGGGTGAG
>PVJA010029141.1:0-26942 GCA_004027025.1 Myocastor coypus | reverse complement strand
AAAAAAAAAAAAAGAATGTTTTGTTATACAGGCCTTGCTTTGACTTGCCCTTGATCAACCAGAAAAAAAAAAAAAAAGCTTAATTACAATGCATGAAACGCAGAGCTAAATTGGTGAGATGAGCTTTAGGAGGCTTAGATTCAATAGCCTCCAACATCACAAGCTTCACTGGTGGCCCTTTACATATTTTTAAATGTTAGTTCGTTATTGTATGTACAATTTGAAAATACATTCTCCAGCTTTCTAGCTTATCTTTTCATTCTTTTCACATAGTTTCACCATGTGAAAGTAGTTTAAAATTTTAATGGTGTTTAACTTACCAATTTTACTTTTATGGATATGTTTTGCTGTCAAGTCAAAGTCTTTGCCTAGCCCGAGATTTCAAAGATTGTTCTTTCCATTTAATATTAACTTTTATAAAACGTGAAGTGTCAGGTCAAAGTTTTTTGCTTTGTTTTTCCCAATAATGTCTATGTGTTCCAGGGCCACTTCAAAATGCTCTTTGACTTGTTTTTGTATCTTTATCGAAAATTAGAAATCCATAGGATATATATATATATATATATATATATATATATATATATATATATATAGAGAGAGAGAGAGAGAGAGAGAGAGAGGAGAGAGTCTATATGTGTTCTCTGTTTTATTCCACTAACCTGTATATCTGTCTCTCTACCAATACCACACTATCTTAATTACCTCTGTTATTCTGTAATCTCTAAATTCATTAAAATAATTCTTCCTACTTTATTCATTTTCAGGATGATAGTAGTTATAATAGGCCGTGTGTCTTTCTATGTAATTTTTTGTGCTAGGGAATATAGCTTGGCACCATAAGCGCCTGTCTGGCAAGTAAAAGGTTCAGAGTTCCATGCCTGGTACTACAAAAAAAGCAAAAGCAAAAGAAAATAATTTTAAAGTAATCCTATCTGTTTCCACAAAAATCCTCACTGTGGGTGTTGTGGTGCATGCCTGTAATCTCACTACTTGGGAGGCTGAGGCAGGATTGCCATAAGTTTGAGGCCAGACTGGGATACACAGTGAGTCCAAGTCTAACCTGACCTACATAAGAAAACCTTATCTCAAACAATATCCTCAGTGAGACTTGCATTAAACCTATACATAAATTTAAGGAAAATTCACATCTTTACTGCACCAAATCATGTAATAAATGCACAGTATGTCTCTCCATTTATTTTCATCTGTGATTTTTATGAATTTCATAGTTTTAGCATACCTGTTAATTCAAGAAGGTATTGTAAATAGTACTTTATTTTTAATTTTCATTTCCAGATGGTTTATTTTTAATTTATAGAAATGTGGTTAACTCTTTTACCGTGAAATTTTGCTGAACTCATTTATTAGTTCTAGGAGAGATGCTTTTTAGCAGATTCCTTGGGAATTTCTACATGGATAGTGTTGTCACCGATAGAATTATACAGCTCTATTTCATTATGTCTAATTTACATATCTTTTGTTTTGCTTTCTTGCCTAATTGCAATAGCAAGAAGATCTAGACTTATGTTAAATAAATGTAATGAACATAGACATCTTTGCTTTGTTCTTGATCTTAAGTGGATGTATTATCTCTCTTACCAATAGTTATGACATTACCTGTACAGTTTTGTGGATTTTCTTTATAAATTTTATATGAATTGCCTCCATTCCTAACTTGTGATGGTGTTGAGGTGAGACAACCTTTCAGAGGTAGAACTGAGTGAAAAATAGGTGATTGTAGCACTGCCTTGGTACATAATTAACACTGTTCTCGTAGAAAGAGTTTGTTCTTGTGAGAATGGGTTATTAGAAAATGAAGCTACCCTATGTATTTTGCCCTTCTGGATGCAACACATTCCCTGATTGTTTTTCCTGCCATGAAAAATGTCTAGAGCAGTTGTTTTTGTTATAGCACCATAAAAAGATTAATAAACCATCATAAATATATATAATAAAGTAAATTAAGATGTCCATAATCTCATATCATTAATCTTTTTTGTGGCAAGAGCACTAAAATCTATTCATTGTGCATAAATTCCAAATATAGTACAATTTTGTTACATATACTTCACGTTATATATTAAGTCTCTAAACTTGTTCATTATACCTGCTATTTTGTATCTTCTGACCTACAACCCCACATTTCTTCCTCAGTCTTAATCACCACCATTTAGTTCTCTATCTTTGTATATTTGAATATTCTTCCATACTGTATTTAAATAAAATGATGAATGATTTTTACACTTAGCATAGTGTCCTCCAGGCTCATTCCCGTTACAGCAAATGGCAAAAATTTAATTCTCTAGAGGCTGATCATTTTTAAAAAATTTAATCACAATTTCTTTTTCCATTGATCTCTTGACTGACACTAAAGTTAACATATCTTAGCTACTGTAAATAATGCTGCCATGAGCCGGGCGTGGTGGTGCACGCCTGTAATCCCAGCACTTGGGAGGCTGAGGCAGGAGGATCAGTGTGAGTTCGAGACCAGCCTGGGCTACAAAAGTGAGCTCAAGGCCAGCCTCAACTGCATAGCGAGACCCTGTCTCAAAAAGACCAAAAAAAAAAAAAATAATAATGCTGCCATGAGTATGGAGTGTTGGTATCTTTATAAAATGATGGTTTCATTTGGATTTGAAGAGGGACTACTTGTTAATGTTATAGATCAAGTTTGAGTTTTTATCATGTAAAATTTAATTTTAGTAATTTTCATTTACCTTGTTCCACAATGGCTATACCAGTCTACATACCTACCGGTAGTATACAAAGTTTTTCCTTTTATTCACAGCTTTGCTAATGGATGACTTTTTGATAAGAGTCATCCTAATGAGTATAACGTGATGTCTGATAGATGATTTTGGTCTGAAGTACCCTAATGATAAGTGATATTAGATATGTTTCTATATAATAGATGATAATTTTTATATCTTCTTTAGAGAAATATATATTCCTGCCTTTTGCCTATTTTATATCAGTTTATATGTTTTTGTATGGTTCAGGTGTATATGTTATTTATACATTTTGGATATTACCCCTTACTACATAAAAGATTTGCAAATATTTTGTTCATACGTAGGCTACAATTTCATTTGGTTGTTTGTTTTCCATAAGCTTTATAATCTGGTGTAGCCCTAATTACTTATTTTTGCTTTTATGGATTTGACATATGAAAACCTCATTGCAATGTTCAATGCATAAAACGTTTCCCCCTATATTCTTTCCTAGGAGGTGCTGCTCTTACATTTGGATCATTTGTCCACTTTGAGTTGATTTTTCTGCACAGTGTAAAATATGGGTTTGGTTTAATTTTTCATATGTGGAAGTTCAGTTTTCTAGTACTACATTTTGAAAAGAATAACTTACTGAAAGACATTCAGATCATTGATAGAGATTCCATCTATTAGACTTCTAAACTGCTTTGTGTACTATGGGCATTTTAATACTATTAATTGTTCTGATCCATGACATTTTTATTTCTGTATCATTTTCATTAATATTTTGTAGTTTTCAAGGATACTTTTGTAATTTACACATCTTCATTTGAATTTAGTGCTATATATTTTATGTTTTTATAGAATCATAAAAGGGACTGTTTTCTTGAGTTTTTAATTTGTTAGTTGTATATAAACATGTTACTGATTTATGAATGTTGATTTTAAATTCATTTATTAGTTCTAACAGTTTTTGTGAAATTTTTGCTTATATATATGTATATATGTAAATGCACTCTATTTCCTATTTGGATGTATTTTCTTTTATGTGTTGCACTGTTCTTACTAGTATCTCCATTTCTTTTTTTTTTTTTTTTTTTCAGGACTGGGGTTCAAACTCATGACCTTGCACTTCCCAGGCAGGCACTTTTGCCACGGAAGATTTCCCTGGTTCCACACCTCCATTCCTATGTGAAATAGAAGGGGTAAGAGAAGGCACTGTTGCCCTATAGTGGATCTTAGTAATAAAATGTTTGTATTTTCTCCATTGATTATAGTGTTACCTGTGAATTTTTCCTGAACTGTGATTGTGTTGAGGAAATATCTTCCATACTTAATCTGTTGAAAGATTTTTTTAAGAGTTTTTAAATTTTATTTTGTTTTTTTTTTCTTGTTTCAGAACTTTTGTTTATTTGTTTTTATGGCCTGCTCAGCCTGCCCTCACTGCAGGGCTGGTGCAGCATGTGGTGCCAGGGATTGAAGCGCGGTCCCTACAGCTGCCCAAGCTTTCCTAAGCAGGCGCTTTAGACTACTGAACCATCCTGCCAGGCCCCTGTTGAAAGTTATAATCAAGAAATGATATTGGATGTTGTCAGATGTAATTCTTCTCTGTTCCTCATCCCCCTCTTCCTTCTTCTTCTTCACTTGCAGTGAGCATATTGGTTTTGTTTCATTTTGTTCCGTTTTGCTTGAGACAGGTTTCTATGTGGCCCAGACTGGATTTAAACTTGTGATCCTGGCCGGGCGTGGTGGCGCATGCCTGTAATCCCAGCACTCGGGAGGCTGAGGCAGGAGGATCAGTGTGAGTTCAAGACCAGCCTGGGTTACAAAAGTGAGCTCAAGGCCAGCCTGAACTGCATAGTGAGACCCTGTCTCAAAAAGACAAAAATAAAATAAAATAAAATAAAATAAAAAAATAAACTTGTGATCCTCTTTCTTCAGCATTGAAAGTATTGGCATCAGCTGGGCATGGTGGCACATGCCTATAATCCCAGCATTTGGGAGGCTGAGGCAGCAGGATCAGTGTGAGTTCGAGATCAGCCTGAACTAAGAAAATAAAAAAAAAAAGGAAAGTACTGGCATTACAGGTATGTGCCTCCATGCCCCATGTGTGTGTGTGATAAATCCAACTTTGTCATAATATGTAAGCTTTCTAATGTGTTGTTCAACTTAGTTTTTCATTATGTTATTGAAGATTTTTATGTCAAAATTTATTGGAGAGATTGGCCTATAGATATCCTTGTGATGTTTTTGACTTAAATAGCAGGGAGGTATGGACATTATGAATTTGGAAGTATTGCTTCTGTTCTATTTTTTGGAAGAGTTTAAGAAATATTCATATTAATTTATCTTTGAATGTTCAGTAGGATTCAGCTGTGAAGCCATATGGTCCTGGGCTCTTCTTTCTTGGGAGATTTTTGATTACTTTTTAATGTCTTTATTTACTGTTCATCAATTTATGATTTCTATTTCTTCCTGACTCACTCTTGATAGGCTGATTTCTAGTAATGTGTCCAGTTCCCATAGATCAGCCGAACTTTTTGCTATGGTCCCTTATGATTCTTTTTTATTTCTGAAATATCTGTTGTATTTTGTCCTACTTTCACTTTTTATTTTATAAATTTGGATTTATTGTGTTTGAATTGTACTTTGTCTCAAGATACTTTTTAAATTTTTGTTTGATTTCTTCTTTGACCCATTGTTTGTTCAGGAGTATGTTATTTTCCTTTCATATATTTATGAATGTTCTATGATTCTCCCTGGCATTGATTTACAGTTTTATAACATTATGATCTGAAATAATATTGGATATTATTTCAATCTTGTTAAAATTTTAAAGATTTGTTTTATCACCTAAAATACGTTGTATCCTAGAGAAGAATCTATTTGTGCTAGAGAAAAATATGTATCATGATACTGAAATCCACTAGTATTTTTCTATTATGATATGATTCTTCTTTCATGACCATCAATATTTGTTTTATGTATTTCATGTTGAATATTGAACATATATAATTATTATCTTCTCTTAATGAATTAACTCCTTTTGCCCATTAGGGCATGCAATCTCACAAGTTAACTGTTTTTAAATAATGATATTCTTTTCTCTTGTGACAGTCTTGAAGTCTAATTTATTGGATATAAACATAGCAACCTCTCTTGTGGCTACTATTTTTGTAGAATAGTTTGTATACTTTTAATTTCAGCATGGGTGCCATTAAATAATTCTTTCACAGACAACATGTAATTGTATCCTTTACTTTTAAAATTTATTTAGCCACGTTGTCTTTTGGTTACAGAATTTAATCCATTTACATTCAAAATTATTATTCATAGGTAAGGATTTAACTGCTGCCATTCCTAATTGTTTTCTGGGTTTTTTCATAATTTCTTTTTTCTCCTCTTTCTTTGTGATTTGATAATTTTCTGTCTGTCATGCTAAGCATGGATTAGTTTCTGGATCATCTGTGTATCTACTATATTTCTCTTTTTAGCTACCATGAAGCTTACATAAAATAGCTTGTAGCCCTTGTGAGCATTTCAGTGCTGCTCAGCTTACATCATTGAAGCAGATAGGCATTTTACACATGGAGAGATTCCTTCATAGCAGGTCCCTTGGAGACTGAACATTTGGGGAAATGTCAAGCATTTATTTCCTTCTTCCTTCCTCAACTGAAAGTTATTCTGTCTCCTGATTTCTAATACTAATTCTTTTCATGTACATACCTATTTCATTTATTCTTGTAGAAGCTTTCCCATTTATCCAATTTCATATTAAATGAGATTTCACTTCCTCCTTTCTGGAAGATTTGCAATTTACATGACATAGGAAGGAACTCAACATTGTAAAAACTACAAATATCACAAAATTTATATTAAAAATGGTAGAAAGAAGCTTTTTAAAGTAATGAAAGCCTCGTAACCATTAAGGGCAATTATGTTAAAATTAGCACTCTATCTGTTGTATTTAATCACAAAGAAGAAAGACAAAATTATTTGTTTCTTAGAAGGATAAGAAAAAATATTAGGACTTAGGATAAATTAAAAAATCGCATTACCTTTACAAAAGATTCTGGATTACATGAGTCATCAAATGCAGCTAGGTACATTCAAACATACCTAATTTTAAGCACAGACAAATAGACACCACTACATTGCCTCTTTTCTTCATCCCTAGAGAGGGAGAACTGGCAAAAGTTTCTAATTTTGCCTTTTTTAAAAGGCAAAAAGGAACATATGCTTCTAGAAATCTTACAGGGAGCGCTGTTTTCATTGCTGTTATCAAGAACTGCATTCAAATGGATTATACTTTAGACACCAAGGAGTTTAGCTCCTATGTTGTGACTATCATTTTCTTTACTCTTTTTTGTTTACTCTTTTTTTGTGACAGGGTTTTCCTATGCAGTTCAAGCTGGTCTTGAACTCCTTTTGCAGCCCAAGCTGGTCTTGAACTTGCAGTGATCCTCCTGCCTCAGCCTCCAGAGTGCTTGGATTACAAAGCATGCACCACCATGCCTTCTGTCTATCATTTTCTGAGTGTCCTCACTAATCAAAGACCTTTGTAAGAATAATCTCAATAGAAAGACCACAGCACAGGTCTTTTATGGTCCTAAATCTGGATGCTACGCAAGCTCCTGAAGCTAATGTCCTATAATGTTATAATTCAGAAGAATTATAGTTACAAATTTTCTCCACCTTTTAGGAGATATCAAAATACTAAATTTTCTATCAAGAACCAGCCAGATAGTGCAATGAATTAAAGTACCTGCTTAGGCAAGACACAGGGGGTCTGGGTTCTATGCTCAACTTGCAGTGCCAGCCCTGCCCCAACAGTGTGCTCAGACAGTGAATGAGACAGGGTGTGGTGGTGTGCACCTGTATTCACAGCATTTGAGAGGCTGGAAAACAGGAAGGATCACTAGGAGTATAATCTACATAGTGAGACCCTGTAGACCCTGTACTAAATACATAAAAAATTTCTATCAATCTGTTGTTTATAGTGTTATGTTAGGGTATAAAATGGCAAGACAGTGGGGTGGGGAGATAGCTCCGTGGCACAAGTGCTTGCCTCACAAGTGTAAGGTCGTGAGTTCAAAACCCCCGGTCCCTTAAAAAAATGGCAAGACAGTTTCCAGGGTTCTAAACCTGAAAGCAGCCTTCAATACCTTTCTCCCACTAACCTCACATTATCTCTTATATTTCACTATTTTTTTTCTGAGCTTATTGAGAGCAGCCTAATTTGTAACATACTTCTCTAAGCTAGAAATACTGAAAAATACATAAATGTCCACCATTACATTTATTCTCTAGCATACTTTTAGAGGTATTGTTCCTATAGAACAGAAGTTCACACTTCAGTAACTCATCATATTAGCTCCATATTCATAACACATCAAAAGTTGTCCTTTGGCTATGAAATAAAATTTAAAATATTTCCAAATGGCTTTTGGGTAACTTGAATAATTAATAAGCACCCTAATATTTCAACTTTTCTTAGCCATGCTAGCTATCTTTTAAGAGAAAGACAAGTAATAACATTCTAGCAAAGAAAATTCTAATTTCACTCACAGGTAATAAGATTTTTCAAGTTTAGGAAGCCTGGAAAACTTTAATAATTGTATTTTTCCTATTATCCTTTATTAATCAGTCCATAGCATACCATATTTTGTTCATATAGTATTCCCAAAATGTATTTCAAGTGATCTCATATAGAAGTTTCCCCCTTATCTACAAAATATATATTCTGGAGTTAGTATGTACTTCTATGTTCGATGTCCTGGTGCTTTATTTTGCATTGCTGCTCTTATACTTTGGGAGTAATACTAAGTAAAAGAAAGTTACTTGAACATAAGCACTGCAATATTGCAACAGTCAGTTTGAAAGCCAAGATGGCTACTAACTGACTAACAGGACATTACTGTATACAGTGTGGCTATGGTGGGCAAGGGGACAATTCATGCTGAGTGGATTGGAGTAAGGTGGTATGATATTTCATCATGCTACCCAGGATATCCTGCAACTGAAAACTTATTTATTATTATTATTATTATTATTATTATTATTATTATTATTATTATTATTATTATTATTGATGTCTCAGCCTGCCCCCTGGGGGTGCAGCTGGCACAGCATGTGGTGCCGGGGATTGAACTGCAGTCCCTGTGCTTGCCTAAGCTTTCCTAAGCAGGTACTTTACACCACTGAACCATCTTGCTGGTCTTGTAACTGAAAACTTATGAATCATTTATTTCTGGAATTTTTCATTTGAAAGCTTTGAACTGTAATTCAATAGAGGTATGTAAAACTACAGAAAGTAAAACCTTGATCAGAGGGACTACTGAATGTGAAAAAAACTTAGGACTGTGCCTCGCACACAAAAAGCTTTATTGAAGTACTTGCTATCATTGTACTATCATTTTTAATGAAAATTGTGAAACCTGTGTATGAAGACAAGGATTTAGATTTGGATTCTATGCCTGGAGTCATTAGTTTGGTGAGTCACTTAATGCTTCTGGAACTTAGATTTTTCTTTTGCAATATAGAACTAATAATAACTACAGTGAAAAATTGGCAAACAAACAAAAGATAACGAAGCCAAATTACCTTGGACAGGATCTGGTACATAGCAAGCGCTCCGCACCAGGAAGTTTTTCATATGTGTTTTCATTGCAGTATGATGCTCTCTTTGCTTCCCAGACTGGAATCCCCCTCACTCCCCTCACCCCACTCACTCTCACAGCTCCATCCTGATTTGAGCTGTTTTCAGCTTTTCCAAGAAAGCAGAGTCAAGGAATTCATGCTTCCTACTCGTGTTCTAGAATCTACTTGTGCAGCTTATTTAGCTCACATATGAAAACTATATTGGTTAAGAAGACTCAACTGTTAACTCGTAAGGTACTGGAACCTTGTTATAAAGTTTTATTGGATCATAATTCATGCACGAATCAATTCATTCAGTGGATTCTAACATATCACAGAATTGTGCATCAGTCATCACAGTGCTTATACGTTTTGCTTTTTCCCTTCTCAAAAGCCACTCTCTCAGCCTTAGGAAAGCACTGACCTATTTCCTGTCTTACTGGATCTGCTATTATGGATGTCTCATATAAACAGAATCATATACTATGTGGTCCTTTCTAACTAGCTTCTTTCACTTAGCATATATTGTCAAAGTTTATCCATATGTTAATAGTTCATTAATGCTAAGTAATATTCCATTTTGCTAGCAGAACACCGAAGCCTTTTTCAGTTGACTTCTTCAGTTCATTGTGCTACCTATCAGATCACAGTGTCCCGAAATAAAACTTTCAATGTGAATGCCTAATATAGGAATAAATAAACTAGCACAGTGCCTCGTTTTACCTTTTGCCTATTTTGTACAGCTCACGAGCCAAGAATAATTATTACATATCTAAATGGTTGAAAAAATCAAAAGAGGAATAACGTTTTGTGACACAGGAAAACCAGATAAAATTCAAGTTTTATTGTCTATAAACAAAAGTTTGAAATGCATCCACGTTTGCTCATATATATGACTGCTTTCACCATACAAATTATTAGTTGTTATAGCAAGTGCATGATTTATAAACTCTAAAATAAAGACTACCTGACACTACATAGGTTGTCCACCTTTGGTATACAAGATCAAGGCAGGTAATAATGCCTCTGAATTTGATACCAATAATAAGATAGACAAGGTTTGTCACTGTAGGAAAACAGGGGAATGTCAAGTGTATGCCACATATGTGAATATATTCAAATATTGCTATGCCTCCCCTACCTTTTTTTAGATAAAATTCAGCCACAGCCTATGAGCTCGTTGCCAACTCC
Organism: Myocastor coypus; assembly: GCA_004027025.1. Lineage (NCBI taxonomy): Eukaryota > Metazoa > Chordata > Mammalia > Rodentia > Myocastoridae > Myocastor > Myocastor coypus. The sequence continues at coordinate 16,401 of PVJA010029141.1, read as the reverse complement.
AACAGGCCTACAAGTAGTATAGGAACATAATTATTAATTAAGAATTTTAAGTCTCCCTCTTATAATTTATATTTTCACTGGAATAATCCTGCCGACAAGAATTTGGGTATAAATGGTTTACTTGGGAGGAGATCCCAGGAAACACTGTTTAAAAAAGTGAGGAAATGAGACCGGGAAGAGAAGCCCCCTAATACAATATATGAGTTTTAAGAAAGTAGTACTGCGAGTAGCTAGAACTTAATTGCAGTTAGGAAGCTGCTATAGAGCATTCACAACAGCATTATGGTGCTCAGAGTTATGCAACAAAGGGGAGGGGAAACTGCAGTTTTAATTCACTAACTGCAGCTAGTCAGCCATTAGTTCAGGGCTTGTCCTGGAGGGTGTTAATTCTTTACCCACTAGCCTGGCCTGTGTTGCAAAGCAGAACAGAAGGTGATTGCCAAAGAAATCTCTTAGGTAAAGAGATGCAGGTGGAGTCAGGTGGAGGTCAGCATAGCATGTTCCCAATGGATGGGTGCCAAGGGGGTGGAGATGAGGGTGGGGCATGCTGTATCTCTCAGATTTCCTATCTGAGCACTCACACAAAATGAAACAAATATAACATACACTCACTGAATTTGTCCTGGGTACGATACAGTGTTCTAGGCACTGAGGATACAGTTGTGAACAAATAGAAATGAAAATCCTCACTCTTGGGTAATTTTTAGTCAGGTAATTCATAATTCACTATAAGCGAGTTATACGACTTATTGGAAGACAGTGGGTACTGGAATAGTAATGAGCTAACGAAGCAGTGGACTACCCAGGTAATATGGTGGCCACTGTACAAGTGGTATGCATGCAGAGCTCAGATTTTCTTTAAAATCCTCCAGACATCTCTTAAAGATGTTTTAAGATAACTATCAGTTTTGAATGGCTTAAAACATCAATTCTAAATCTCCAGAAAGGGAAAAGAGAAGCTAATTGTAGCCGAGTTGTGAAGCTCAGAAGTAAATCTTACTCTTATCCCTTCTTCTGGCTTTCCTAGCCAAAGTGCATCTTTACTGCAGCTTCCCCACAGATGCTACACTAATTCTGAGGCTTTTCTTGGCACCAATAGCTGGCGCCCACTGAGAAAATAACAAGCAGTCATCATAGAGGAAAGCCTTAGCAAGTACAGAAATCCTTAGGGCACATGGATCACATAGCAAAGCAGCCTCTCCTCCTTACCCCTCCTCTTCTCTGACAGATTCTTACCCACCAAGGTCATGGTAGGATTCATCCAGTAAGCTTGCTCTTGGTCTTGGGGGACACATTCTTCTGGCTCTTAAATCTGCCAGGCTGCAATGCACGAGTTTCTACAGTGAAATAAATTCTTCTGGTCTCCCCCTACCCCCAGCACCAAATGCATACTCCTTAAAATTCACTACTGCCTATTTTTCAGTCTCATCTCTTGCAGCCCCATGAAGAGCTACTGACACAGAGAGAGGCAAGATGCTGTGGACACAGGAGCATTTTCTATTTTCGAGTGCTCTTCCTCTGTAAAACTCATCAAGAAACCTGTGAATTCTAAGAAATAAAAAAAGACTAGTTATGGTGTTTAGGAATCATACTTGAGCACATAGGCTATAAATAATTACAAGAAAGGGGTTAATGTAAATAGAGGATATGTTTAATTTTGACTAGGTGGATGTTTGGTTGACTTAGAGCACAATAGAGACTTCTACAGTAGCTGGAAAGTTATGTCTCTTTTTTGTATTTAGTACAGTCTATAGGGGCTTAATACACAGATCGGAATCATACTGATTCCCCTGTGTTAAACCTCCCAAGTGCTGGGATTACAGGCAAATGCCACAACTCCCAGTGTCAGTTGCCCTCTCAGCATACCCTGGGGGCAGCGCAAACACAGCACTCTGGGGATGGAACCCTAAGCAGGCACTTTAATCTGCCGAGGTATCTGGCCAGCCCAAAGTTCTTTATCTTAAATTGAGTATTATAGAGATGTTTTTTTCTTAGATAATTCATTACATTTTACATAACACGGCTGGTTGTACCTCTTTTATTTTACTGTAAAATATTTTTCTAAGAAATAAATAAACAAGATTATTCTACTTTTCCGCTTGGGCACTTTCTGAAACACTTTGTCCAGTAGAATTACACTTTTTCCACTGTTCAAAAGCATGTTCACGAAGTATTTGGCTCATTGTACTTAAATTAATTTTTGACCTTACGTGTAGCAGCTAAATCATAAACATTCCTATCCATATTTCCGTTTCCAAGTTTCCCTACAGTCTGCTCCTTTCTTCTCATCCCAGTGCATTGTCCATTTTTTTTTTTTATTTCCATGATCCTTCTTGCTGGCCGTTCTTCTTGCTTCATTTTCTCCCAATCTAAACATGCTGTTTATTAATGATTTATGCTATAATCCATAAGAAATATTTATTTTTTTGTCTCTGTGAATTTGGAATCTTTTGGTGAAAAGGTAGATGAGTGAAAAAAATACCAGTTTTATTTCCATCATTTGGGTCTTGAGAATGTGATATGGATCTAAGGCCAGAATGGACATTCTTTTTATTAATCATTTACATATTTATTTGGAAGAAGGTCTCAGATTTGTAGTGATTCTCTTGTCGCAGCCTCCCCAGGGATGCACTCACAGACATGAGCACCACACACAGTTTCCTGGCTGACTTGGCATGGGGCTGGCAGGGCATACAATGCCAGGGATTGAACCCGGATCCTTGTGCTAGCAAGGCTGGTGCTTACACTGGCAAGCTATCTCCCCAGCCCAGAATGTACTTTCTATATCACCGTAATTTTAAACCTGGAGATTTAAGCCAGAGAAGCTGAATTATGAAGACCTTTAACTAGATACTAAATGTGTATTTCCAAATAGAAGATTAGTTGCACATGGTTTTGTGATGTTTGCTATTTGTTTAACATAGATGACCTGGACTTTCTAATTAGAGACAGCAAAACACAAACGCGATGATGATAGGAGTGACAAGAACTTCAGAGTCAAGCCTAAAATAGCAACAAAGCTTCTCATCAGTGCTCTCAGGTTCAACTCAACAAAATGTGTGCTTCTTTCCTGAGATTATCATATTTGCAAAGCACTTACTTTGAACAATCTATTGTTTTGAAGCTAATCTATTTTGCAGGGTTATTTTTTGTTGTCTTCACAAATAGAAGTACAATACAATTTCAAATAGCCGGTACATAATTTGAAATTTTTAAAAATTTCAAGACAAATTTAATCCTTAAATGACATATTGGCAGAATCAAATTATCAGCAAAAGCTAGACTGAAGTATAAAATAACAGTAATGGGAGACCTCCTAGGCAGAGAGAGGTCCACAGACATGAGCCAGACCAGCGTCTCTCTGATATATCTATAGATCTATAGATATATTTCATTCTGTGATTCTGACGAAGATCGTCACATTTGTGTTCATGTGTGGAAAACAGGTGTGATGACGCCATTTTTGCTATCCCATGTGGAGCTTGTAAACACAGCAACATTTTGCCAATTTGTTCTTTTTATGAAGCAAATTGGATATACATGAATACTAATACTGAATGTCTTTTCCTGTTAGGAGTTTTCTTTTATAGCTTTTATCAAATTATATAAATAAAAAATAGGTTAAAGAAAGCCCTGGCTTTGTTCTCAGTTTGACAGTAGATGAGTAGTATAAATTAGACTTTTAAATAGACATAACCTGGCATTAAAATACTCATTTGCACAATTGGACATAACTGGTAAAGTAAGGGACCAAAAATAGCTTTGGGTCCAAATTTTTGTCTACAAAGTCATGCTGGTTTATAGCATATAACACTATGGTTTAATGGCCTGTGACCATTCATCCTCTTTCTTCAGGAACAGAGTGGTGGTGTGCAGAAAACTATTTTGTCTTTTAATATAAATATCTGAATATAGCCAGTGGCTACCTTCCATTACTAGCTATTCTGTCATTCTTCTGGTGTAATACTGCTTATTTAATGTCTCTGTGCCAGTTCTCATTGCATTTACCTGTTTATTCAACAGCATCTGCACAGTGACCAAATAAATGACAACAGCTACACATGCCAGCACATGCTCAGTGTGTTATAGGATAATGGTTTTCTTATGTTTCCCAGCAGCCTACTGAGCAATGAGAACCAGCATTACCAGTGTAGGTTAAAGAACACCAACTATGTAAGTAGTTGTGCAAGAAGGAAATAAACTAAGGGCTTAGGAATTGTTCTTAACAAAACATGGTAAGACAGATACTTCAAGAATTATTAGAGATGCAGAAATTATTTTCAGTTTATAAAGTATCTGTTCTCTAGTTTCTCTTTCAATCATCCATGTCGACAATGCTACAATGTAGGATCCTGCCCAGCAGCTATTTGTGTCCATGGGTTATAGGAAGAACTAAACTCTTCTGTCCCTCCACACATTTGCATACCCAGCCATCTCCCAAATTGTAGCACTCATCTGTTTACCCAGCAATATATTGTCAAAGTTTAGGAGCATCATCCAGGCGGGGATGATTCCATTAAATCCGGTCCCATGTATGTACTAATAATTTCTATTTATTCTTTTTTTTTTTCACTTGCCTCAGTTACTCTTGTCTCATTACTGAGACAAATAGCTGAAATATTTCATTTAGCTCACAATTACTGGAAGGTTCAGCCCATATTCAGCTGGCTCCAAGGCAGGGCAGTGTGTGGCAGAGAGCAACCCTTCATGGTGGCAGCAAACAGCAAAAAGCAAAGGGAGGAGTAGCCCACCAACAATGGCAGCAGAGAGCAAGTCCCTTCCCGCTCCTTAAATTGCATTCAGGCTATCCATCCCAGGCTGGGTGTGGTACTCACACCCATAATCCCAGTGGATCATGAGTTTTTCACAAATTCTAGACAACCACATGACTTCTTGAGGCTTTGAAGGGATAGCTAGACACAAGCCGTAACAGCCCTGATGTTTAAACCACACACAACCTTCACACCGAGGTCCCTATATCTCAGCCCTTTTTAAGGAAAAATCACCAAATTGTTTAGTATAGCCTTGAAGTCCATTCTTCCTGCCTCAGTCCTTCAGAATACTGTGATTACAGATATGCATCACAACACCAGCCTTTTCCTTATCTTTTAATCTAGGCCAGAAATCAGCAAACATTTTTTCTATAAAATACAGTATTCTAGGTTTTGTAGATCTTACAAAGTAAGTATTCTTTTTTAAAATACTTTTTAAAACCATAAAAATTATTTCTCAGCTCATGAATCATATTCATGCAGAAGTGGTCCACAAGCCATAGTTTATCAACCTCTGCTCTATACTATAACCTTCCTAATTTATCAGTCAGCCCTAAACACAAAGTGTAAAAATACCCTCAAATTCAGTGGCACACAGTAAGCATTTCTTCTTTTACTCACAGATCTGCATATTAGATAAGGGAGTCATGCTTGCTTCTCAACCAGATGAAATACACACGAGCATGCTAAGATTATTATACCCATAGAATCTCTGCTTCTAAAAGAATGTAGACACAAAATAATATTGCTGCTTTGAAAAAAAATCCTCATTTTCTAAAGTAAGTCACAAAAGTAGACTTGTTCTATTTTAAGAAAGGAGATACCATGGTATTAGAAGTTTCATATACTTGTCATCTGCTTCCTTTAAAATAAAGTGCTAACATATGTTAATATGTATACATATTATACTATACTATACTATACTATGCTATACTATACTATACTATACTATACTATACTGTATCATATTACATTATGTACTATGTACCAGGCACTATTCCAAGCCCTAAACATACTGACCTATCTAATCCTGGGAACTAATATTCCTCAACAAAGGCCATTGCCCGAAAGCATTGTGTTAATCAATTATTCTTATTGCTAAGATGATATATCTGACACCCAAAGTTAAAAGAGGAAAGGTTCACTGTAGATTGCAGTTTGTGAAGGTTTCAGCTCCCATTGGCTGGCCTCTAGCTACAGTGTGATGGCGGGAAGACATTGCAGAGAGGAAACAATTCATAATAGGTGGAAAGCAGCAAAGTAGCAGGGTAACAAATGACCAGCAGCAAGCAACAACAGCAGTCCTCTTTCTGCCCCTTCCATTCTGCTAAGACTATTTAACTTGAGAACGGTTAGCACTCACACCCAGGGTGGGACACCCTTTATCCTAGCATGGCAGCATTCATCAATCCCAACACTACATCCTTAAACCCAGCATCATACACTCTAGATCCACTCATCTCAGAAAAGCCCCAATTATGATTGTGTGAGCTTTTGAGGGTTATCTGGATACAAAGACTCAAGCACATTTCTTTATGCAAAGGGCATTTAGTCAATTTCTAAGAGTTGTCAAAGTCCTAACAGTTTTGGCATTACTGAAAAGTCCAAGTGCCCAGTACCCTTTGCAATTCAAAGCAAGCTATTAGATGAGAGCCCCTGTACAGGTGAAAATAAAAACACTTCCAACATGCAATGGCACAAGATAGAAATTTCCATTCCAAAAGGTACAAAGATAGAGATAGAAGGAATAGGAAAAACACAAGACTAAAGTTAGAAAGACAAATATTAAATGTCATAGTTCCACATCCAGTGTCCCCAACAACATGCAGCAATTTCTGAACTGCAAAGAACTTAGATGGCTCCACCCACATGGCATTGCTGATGGTTGTATCTTCCATGACTTTTTTTTTGGCCATATTTGTTCTCTCTTTGCAGCTTTGCAGAGACAATCCATATTCCTGGCTTTTCCAACCTTCTATTGTCTCCACTGCACTTGTGGCTTCAAACTCACAGCTTCACACACTGGCCTTTTGGGGGTACACTGCGTGGCCTCCCAGGCCTTCTTCTGAAATCTAGGTGGAAGCCTTTCTGACCCATCTCTCCCCTTCAGCATGCACCTAAAACCAGCACCACATAGATGACACTGAGTTCTTTCACCAGCTAGAGCAGTAGCTGGTCTTCCCTTTTAGCAGTAGCCAGTCTTCCTTTTTTCTTGGCTGTAGGGGTTGAGTGTCTAGCCCTCTGAACAATGAACCCAATTCTGAGTAACAAATTCTCTAGGCCACTGCCATTGTGGAAAATGATGCTTTGGAGATGTACTCTCAAAGCAAATTCTCTCACCTTTTCAACCTTGAGGCAGCCAAGGACAGAGTCCTGTTGCTTCTTATGATGCCCTACGTAAAGTGTACCAACCTTAATTGTGAAGACTGATAACCTTGACTGGATAACTATGTATCTCCCCGACCTCTTGAGCCCCCTTCTTACCATCACCAGGCACACCAAGTTATATAGTTATTTCTTGATATAGAATTATCCAATTATCCACTGAAGTCCCCCCTTATCTTTTCCAGTCTATAATCCCAAAATACCTCCCCAGTAGCCAATATTCTGTCTTCAGGCTTCCTCAGCTAGTTTGAATCATCCTGAATTAGACAAAATTAAATCACACATATGCATATTTTGGCAAACGGTTTCTTCCAGTCAGTGTAATATCTATAGGGTTCTTCCATGTTGCGTATATTAGAAGTTCATTCTTTTCTTTGTAATATAGTTTTCCATTGTATGTATATACTGCTATTTATCTATTTCATCTCCTATAGATGAGAATTTGTCCTACTTCCAAATTTGGCTATTTTGAATGAAATTCTAGCAAGTATTCCTGTATTTGTCATTTAATGAAATACACATGTATTTTTCTTGAGTATGCCAAAGAGTACAACTGCTGAGTTATAGAATATATATGTTTAGCTTTAGTAGTTTTCCAAAGTGCTTATGTGGAGTTACATATTAAAATAGCTAAAAAAAAAGTCTGTAACACATCTTAATGGCATGCTCTGATTCAGTTATAAATAATATTTTACATTGCATGCACATAATCGTATCAAATTGCAATCTTTTGATGTAACAGTTTTAAATTTTGGTTTGATTGCTAAGATTGGAAAATCCTCTTGGTTATTCATTTGACATGCTTCTTCCTCTAATTACTTGTCTGATTTCAATGAATCTCTCAAAAAGTATATTTTATTGATTTTGGCCATAATCATATAATAATCAATTTTCTGAACAGAATAGCTAAACCTGTTCTAAATAGAATATTTTTATGAGGTGTATAATTAGAGGAGGCATATCCCTTCATTTTATAGCTGCTGTAGAAATATAAGAAGGGACACAATAGAAGCGTCCAGGAAAAAAGGATGTGGAAAGCAGTCTACTTTTGCTGTGTTAGATTTGAAAAACCTGAAATGAAGTAAGTTGTGATATTCTTAACTTTCCCCTAGTTCTTCAGGGCAAGTCATCTGTTCAATGGCATAGTAACTTAGGAAAAACAAAGTGGACAAAAGTCAGGATCTGGCAGGAACTTCATGCTAGAAAGGAAATGAAGGCATACATGGCCCAGCAATCAGGAAGGCCTGTTATGGTACAGACAGTTGCAACCCAATCAGTAGGAATGACCACTGTGTTTGGATTGTCTCTACTGGAGACCACTACTTTTTACATAAGTCATATGATTTATCCTTATTCTTCTACTCTTATCAACTTCCCATGACTACAATTCCATCCTGCTTTATATTTTAGCCCACATAGGCACATGTAAATCCTCTTGAAATAATCCCATTCTAAGCTCAACTGAGGGCCAAGATGATTCAGAAATAGTAGAAAAGCTCAATTCCCTTTTTTCTTTCATGTCTAGCCTACTAGGTAGGTTTAATCCGAGCCCTATTCCACCATGATATTGTCCCCTTCTCTCTTCACCCACAAATATGATCAACACTATTTATATAACTAGAATTTGCTCACAACAGTTAAAGGGCCATTAGTTAATCCATTTTGAAAAACTTGGAATGTCTGATGATGAGGAAACTGAACAAAGCATAACACTATATAGAAAGGGTTACGTACCTTGTTCAAGACATCAGAAAACATACCAATATATCAGGTCAGCACACATTTCAGGGGAGCAGTTAACAGGGGAGGACACCTTAATTTAGCTCTGGCCAGGCTGGAGCTAAATAAAGTACTGGCCTAAAGCGTTTAAATTTGGCATGAAGTGGAGTTAGGGATTTCCGTGCACAATAATGCTCCCAGGACAGGAGAGATAGCTCCGCGGTCTAAGCACCTGCCCAGCAAATGGAAGGATGTGAGCTTTATCCCTGGCACAGAATACTCTACAGACATAGAAATCAGGCATGGTTGTACATATCTGTAATCCCAGTGCTGGGGTGGCTGGGACAGGAGGATCACTATAAGTTTCTACTGCACAGTGAGGCCCTGTATCGGATTAAAAATAATGCTCCCCAAATATGCTACATAATGGAAAAGAGTACTAAAATGACAATGCCAGAAAGGAAGTAATATGCTTCAGACGTATCAAAAAGATAAAAAACAGATATCAAAACAAGAGATAAAAAAAATCACAGCAGAGAGGGAAATGTCCAGTCTGTTTTGAATGTCTTTATTCCTATTTCTTTCAAATGAATTATCTTAAAGCAAATGAAACAAACTCGCTAGTGGGAAGTGAAGAATAGTGTATGGGATGATTGTTCATAAATCCAAACATATTTTTATCTTCCAAGCAAGAAAAAAGAATGTTATTTCAGAAAAGTAAATAATGCATTTTGATATTCATTTCTTTAATTCAAATGTGAATATCTCTATCAGTGATATCTATGTATTTCAGATCAGTGTTCCTAGACCTAAGCCCTGTGTGAATGTTAGAATTGTAGGTACTAAGAGGAGAAGGGCTTTTAAAAATTATGTATTTGTTTCACTGAAAACAAAGTACATTAAATTATTTGGGACTAGAGCGTCACCAAATGCTAATCTATCTGTGTACTGTGTTCCTTGAAGAGTTCACACTGTCTCATGGTCTTTAGGTCAGAATCTGTTGTAAGATGAATTTGCCTTGCTTGGCTTAGTTACTACTACAATTTAGACTATATATCACAGACACAACCTGGGTTGAATAGGATCAGAAATCTACAATGATTTAAACATTGTGTGTGCTCTCAGGAATCTCACAATCTAGCAGAAGACAAATGCTCAGTTATCATATTGTAAATGTGTTATCATCATTTGTGTCTAGTTATCCTCCAAAAGCCTTATGGAGTCATGTGGTGAGGACTTCTAGAGTTTGGGATTAACTCATGATCCACTGCGGTTATGGGTTTTAGTACTGCTGCAATTATGGGTCTGAGTACTTCCCCCAGCTTGGGGTGGATAGCCGGAATGTAACATAAGAGAAACAGAGAGACAAACTGCCTCTCTACTGACATTTTTGCTCTATTCCTGCCTTTTTTCTCTGCTCTTTGCCGCCACCATGAGAAGTTGCTCTCTGCCATGTACCCCTCTGCCTACGAGCCAGCTGACTACAAACTGAAACCTCCAGTAACTGTGAGCTAAATAAACCTTTCCTTCCTTCATTTTGCATATCGAGTATTTGTCCCAGCAACCAGAGAATAACTGAGACAAACAGTGAATACAACATGTCTCATAGAAAGAGATACTCCTCGAGGTATTTTGCAGGATAAAGATATAACATATACTTTCAGAGACTAGGAAAAGCTCCCTAAAACAGGTGACCTGTATTAGAAGGCAAAAAGAATAGGTAGTTCTTTCCAAGTGGAGACAAAAAGGAAGGCACTCAAGAAAACAGAAACAATATAGTCCAAACAACAAAGACAACAAAGTATGTGGTATTCTCTAGATTGGAGAGACGACTACATTCCTGTCATGCAAACAGAAGAAAAGTTAGAGGTAGTAAACATTAGAAATATAAGCTATGGTCAGATTATGCAGGCTACTAATACTAAAATTGAGAATTGGAACTTCATTGCATAGCAGAAGAAGGGAGACACCATTTGAACAAAAGAAGTCAAAATAAAAAGAGTGCTTTAGGAAATAAGGTCTAGATATCAGTCCACAAAACTGAAAGTGATAGCATTTGGATATGGGTTAAACCCCAAGGATGAGATGATGATAAAATCCTAAGGAAGAATTAGCTCCGTGGCAATAGTCATAGGGGAGGGAAAATGGATTTGAGAGTACTTATCAAGGTACGTTTAACAAAACAAGGAAGTTGCCTAGATATCTGTAGGACAAGGTTGAGGGAGACAAAAAAAAAAAACTGTATTTCTACATTTAAACCTAGGTCAACAGTGATGTCATTTAAAGGAATTCAGAATAATAGTAGTTAGTGTTTATTAAACAAATACTGTGTATCAGTCTAAGTGCTTGCTCACATCTCACTTAATCCTTCAACATTTTTTTGGTATTGGAAATAAAACTCAGTGTTTTAGGCAGCTGAATTAGATAGAAATATTATAGGCAGTCAGACAGGGCCAGGCCCTCAAGGACGGTATCAATCACCTTAAAAGATCTTGGAAAGAGTCACGAGCCCAAGTTCAATAGGTGGTATTCTTGCCGATTTGCTACGTGACTTGCCTTCCCATTGGATCCCTATGTTAATCAATTTTACCTGAGCAATGGTGCTTGTAATCTCATTGGTTGGCCATAGTCTTTGTCTCACCTCATACCCACCTAAGCGAGTTTCCATGTCTTCTCTATAAAAGTCCCTGGAAGAGACAGCTTCCGGGGGACACCCACTCGGGAACCCCCCGCCTGTCTCTCTCTTGGACAGGAGCTTTCTCTCCTCTAATAATTATGTTCTGCTCATTACCTCTGTTTGTTCCTAAAATTCATTCTTCGGTTTTAAAGAACACAAACTCGTCCCAGGTACTTTTCAGGTTAGGGATCGGTTTTCCCTGTATCATTTGGAGGTTCCCTATTGGAGGTTATCCACCCCAGATCAGTTTTTTTTTTTTTTTTTTTTTTTTTTCCTGCATCACCAGGATCCTGAATTTTCCAGGCAAGCACTTGGGTAGCTGATCTATCTCCCTGCGTTTCTCCAAAAATTTTATAAGGATCAAATTGTGTAGATTAGAAAAATAAAGCATAGAGTGGTTAAAATTTTTCCCCAAATTGCCTTAATTGGAAATGGTAGAAGGGAGTGGTATCTAAGATATGAGTAACTAGTTTATTAAACAGTTTGACCTCAAGAGAATAGAAACAGAAGATGACTTTGCCTTTGTTATCAACTGAAAAAAATATTAAATCATGGTCTCATTTTTTACTCCGTGTTGAGATATTATTCAAATTTGTTTTCCAGCTAATTTTGGTTCTAGAAACAGCTTTAGCAACTACTAATTGTGTTAGAATCTTAAAATGTCTGGACCACGCTTAACTGCAGTATCATGTGGAAATCAAGCGTCCTTTCTTTCACAGATCTTACTGCTTTATCAGGTTTCTTCCTTTCTCCTAGGCATTAGAAACTACCTCCAACCAGTGCTTTGATTTAAAAGTCACCAAGTGGGAAGACTACAGTGTTTTGGATCGTGTGTATACTCAAAACTTTGAGGACCTTCTAGGCCTTGGTTACTTTTCTGTTGTTGCAGAAAAAAAATACCTGATGTGCAGAAATAAGGAAGGAAGTTTCTGTAGCTAGCAGTGTATAGAGGTTTCAGTCCATACTTCGCTGGCAATAAGGTAGGGTGGCATACAGCAGAAAGCAACAATTCAAGGTCGCAGAAAACAACAAGAGCAAAAAGGACAGAGAAAGAAATCTTCTTTCCCTCCCTTATACTGTATGCAGGCTAACTGCCCCAGGGTGAGTATAGCACTTAACAATCATAATCCCAGAATTAGACCATGAATCATTCAGAAACCCTAGAAGCCATCCCCATGACTGTCTGAGGTTTTAGAGGGACAGCTAGACACAAACCATAATAGCATCTTAAATGTTCCTAAAAAATACATACATTTTGTGCTGGCATAGGCCTGTAAAATCTGTAGCTCAGCAGCTCAGCAAGCAGCCAGTTGGGAGTGAGATGTCAATCTCTGTCTCTTCCTGACAGCTCTAATCTTTTAGATGGTGTTTTGTCAAGCCTCAGATAACAAGTCAAGTGCAAGTAGCTTGTTTAAAAAGTGATCCTAGGAAACATTGTTAGGGTGAGAGAAAGTTGAAGAGAAAGAAATGAAGTCAATAGCTGTGCGTTATTAAGCAATCTGTACCAGTGAGCACCTGGGCCTAAGGACTCAAGAACCATCAGAGTTCTACTGTCTTTGCAGAACAAGTGAGCTAAGGTATGTACACACAAATGACAGAGAGGAAATAGCTGATGACCATTCCTGAGCCATTCAGTATTTTAGCTTTCGCTGTGCATATGCCACTTCAGAAAAGGCATTTGAGTGAAGAGTAACAGACATTACCAGTTAAAAACAAGTGAGAACACAAAAGGGGAAATAATTCCAGAATACATTCCACTATGTCAAATCCTCAGTTCACCAAAATCTTAGATTTTCTCCTTAATGTAAAAATTTTCTTTAGTTATCTCTTGCTTAGAGATGAGGTAATGAGAGTGCTGATCTACCTCTTGTTCAACCCTGTGTTGGTGGCTGGCTGCATCTTCACCCTAATGTTAGAATGTGGAGATAATTAACTCCTGTTATGCTCAGCTGTAGAGCATCAGTTAAAATTCAGTCAATGGGCAGGCCAAATAGTTCAGCAGACTAGAGCACCTGCTTAGATAGAGGGGTTTGATCCTTGGCATGATGTGCTGGCCCTGCCCCTGGGGCACACTGAGCCATGCTCCAGACTGAATGTGGTGACACACACCCATAATCCCAGTGCTTGGAAGACTAGAATCAGGAAGATCACTATGAGTCTGATCTACACAGTGAGACCCTGTAGACCCAGTAATAAATACATAAAAAAATTCAGTCAACATCATTTCACAGAGACATTGACACATGTAGGTACAAGGAAGAAAAAATATTGTGAAGAAATGAGTATTACCAAGAAAAAGAAGCCACAATATTTACTCTTAATTATTGTTAAAATGAAAATAACATAAAAAGTAAATAATCATGGTGTTTCCATACTTGGTGATATATCACGTACATAATACTTTCAGAAAAAGATGTCAATGAATTTGTACTAAGTTGGTAAATCTGCTAAGCAAAATATCAAATATCAAGATATAAGAGTATAGGATACATGTGACCAAATGTAGAAAAAATTATGTATACATATATACTTATACTTCAACATACCCTAAAATGTAAATATGCAGTCCATTATCCACTCCTCACCCCACAATCCCTTCACTCTCCTAAGGAGGATTTTTTTTTTCATGGATACTGAATGTTAGTAATGATGTTAACTCAGTTGAATTAAGAAATTCCCAGGAGACTGGTAGATTACACTTCTGGAAATGTCTGAGTGGCCATAAAGCATGAACCTGGGTGCTGTATGAGGATACTTGGCCCTTCTTCTCTATTACTGCTTCTGTTTCCTTGCTGGCTACCAGGAAGTGATCAAATTTGCTCTGCAACGTCCTTCTATGAAGTACCTCCCCTGGAGCAAGTCATGGACTGAATGCCTTAAAACTATTACCCAAATTAAACATCTCCTTTAAGGTGTCACTGTGATAGGAAAATTGATTTATACAGTACACTGTGGAGCTACCTGGATAAAAAAGACGTGCATGACCTGGAAGTTTTGTAGGGAGAGATGGAAGGATGGATGGAGGGAGATAGGGTGAGGGAGAGAGAGAGAGCTGTTACTCTATTGGCCTGAAATAACTTGATAATGCCTATAATTGAGATGAAAACGTATTTTTCTTTTCACAATGCTTTTCTAATACTGTTTAACTTACTAGCTTTTTCAACTCATATTTACTTTCATTTTTGGTTTATTCTACATTTCTAAGTAATTGTCACATGATCTAATTAGCCTTTTGGGCACTTAGATGACTTAATATGTGTAGTAAATCTCTTGGAAACTATACAGAATTCTGAATATGTTACCTACCATATTGTTATTATTATAACATCATTGAACATTAATTCATGGCTTGTGTTTCTGAATCATTGTTTGCTGATTTATTTCTGGATTGTGAATTACATAATTTCCCATGAAGCTTTCCATATTCTTCTTTAGTATCTTTCAATTTAGTCTACCATTCCAATTAAAAACTGCCTGGAGTTTTTTTTTTTATTGCACATAATTCCTTTATTATACTGATCTGGAAAAAGACAGTTATGCTCAAAATGAGTACTGGCCCACGCAGCGGGTCCAAGGCAGCTGGAACATGACTCAGAAATCAGACATTGTGAGACACACTTACACATGGTCAAGAGGCATGTTCACTTGCACCAAAACAAGGCAGAGGGATCCTAAGTACACAGCTGGATGCACTCCTACACCACAGAGGCCCGAGGCTGTCCTGTACTGGTGTGGGGAATGGCTTATTTTCTGGTGACCTCCTGTGGAACTACTGAACCGCCACTAGAAGCCCCAGAAGGTTTTTGTTTAGATACCTGCTTTTCTTTTGTAGAAAAATTGAATACATAAACTTAATTCAGGATTAATCCCAACCTTCTGGACTCAGCTCCTCCAGGGTAAAGAAAAAAACTGTATTTCAATGACCATGCAGGTTATATTCATATCTCACTGGAATGCCTAGCACTCACTGACTGACTGGACTACAAAAAAGCACGGGGTTGGCTCCAGGGAGCAGTGTGCTCAGGCTCAGGCCACTCCTCACTGGTTGTGCCTTCACATGGTTATCCCTGTCCCCTACTCATGGAGGTCCTTAGTAAACAAAGCAGAAGCACTAGAAAGTTACTGTCTTTCAACTCTCCCGGATAAGAAGAGCCTTCCCTGGGCTTGGACTGAGAACTAGAGGTTGTATCCTAGAGGTACTGTTCTGACTAGATTCTATCAAGGAAGTGGCTGCAGGAGCCAAAATGCTGAAAGGGAAAAGGGAGCCATGGGTCCCAATCTGCAACCACAACACAGGATACCTGCGGATGTAGTCAGTGTGGGGCAGTGGTATGGAGGGATGGGTGGATGGGTACAGGTTGTGTGGTGGTCCTCGCTTCTTAGCCTTGCCCTAGTTGCCCTAGGCAGCCACAGATTCCATGGCTTTGCGTGCGGTCTCTTCAGCCCCTAGGAACTGCATGGGCTTTATGGGCTTTAAGTTCTTTTTTTTTTTTTTTTCATTTTTTTATTGTTTAAATTTAACAATGGTTATATTACATATTTTCATCATCAGATCAGTTTAGATTAATAAATATAGGTATATAAGATTGATCAAACAATTAAACATTAACCTTTCTAAATCCACATTACTTTTTTTTTCTTTTCCCCCTTCTTTTCTTTGAAAGTTGACATATTGCATATTGTCCTCACAATCATTATTAGAATATCAATGATGGTCAGAAAATATCATTTACAAGCTAAGTCAAAGATATTTGATACTCAGAAAGCCAGTGATGATAAGCCCAGTACCTATGTTATAGAGTAATAGTATCACAAAGCTTTTCTGCTGGAGGGTTGAGAATGTAAGTT
>PVJA010029140.1:0-26902 GCA_004027025.1 Myocastor coypus | reverse complement strand
ATAATTCATAATAGTTAAATTCTCCTGTATGCCCACCAGCAGACAGGTGAATAAACAATATGTGCTATCTACACATAATGGAATGCTACTCACTATTAGGAAAGATTTCCTTCCGACACATTTGTAGGAAAATAGATACACCTAGAAAATATAATGTTAAATGACAGAGGGGACACACTAGCTTAAATACTGTACAGTAGCTCTCCGTTGCATAAGGTGAGGTACAAAGAGCAAGAGAAAGGGTCAACAGAAGGACAGAGGCATCAGATCTCCCACCAATGGAAGCAGTCTAGAAAGCCAAGGTGCGCTGGGTGGAGAAGGGGATGGCGAAAGACTTAGGAACTGGCCGTGCCCTGCGCACGTGCCCACTCCCTTGGACCGATGTACACGTCACCTACTACAAACACGTGCTCATAATAGTGGTTAGATAACTAAAGAGCAATTTTTATTCCTGTAATATGACACAAATAAAAACCTGCAAGGACTAGCCGGGAAGGGATCATTTCCGGTCTGCTTTTGGTGAGCTCGGCACAGGCACCTGGTGATCACCACCCTTTGGAACCACTCAACAGCCCCAGGTGGCATGTGGCTTCTTTACTCCCGCTCCACAATTAACAAAATATCTTGCCCTTAAAAAGGCTCTTGTGAATGGATAGAGGTGGTGCTGTGTGCCTCACCCCATGTACTTAGGCCCCGCTACTTCTTCCATGTGCCCGTGCATGGAATAAGCCAGCCGTGCTGGGGGTCACCATGTCTGCAGGCCCAATTCCCTGCCAGCGGGAGCGTTTTCTGGTGTGCATTCACCAGATGCAAATGTCCCTCCCACCTCTGAAAGCAGCAGAGACCAGGAGCCTCCTTGCCAGGATGACTGGTCATTCCCACCTGGAAAGACTGAGAGACTGGGTCTCTGTTTCCAAGTGGGATGGTAAATTTCAGTGGCGAGGATGCAGCAGAAGGTGGAGGTGGTAGCAGTGATGGTGGTGTGGGACAGCCAGAGGTGATGGATGTGTGTATAGCTGTGAGGAGGGAAAGAGGCTCTGGAATTGCACTGGAGCTGAAATAGCCACAGTGATTCACATCGGCCCCTGATTGTTTTCCAGTTAAGTTAAAGCCCAGTTCACCCATTTAGGGTTTGCCTGTTTCCCATGGCAGATTGGTTTCGCGTTGGGAGTCCCTGGGAACAGATTCTGCATCAGGGAATCCAGGAAACCAAGCTAGTCTCCCTTTCCTCCAGAAGCCCACTGGAAAGATGGAGCTGGCAGCACACAGGCTTGCTGCCAGCCCAGAATGCCAGTGCCCATCTCACTGGTCTGCAGAGGCCTGGCTACCTGTAGCTAGGGACATTCTCAGGGAACCAGATGGTGCCTGCATGTGCAGGTGTGCGCAGGGGGCCATCATGTGTGTGCTCCTTGTGATCTGCTCTGCCCGCTCAGATCATCCTCACTGGAGCCGTGGACTCCAAGATCCCCGTGTGCTGGCTGTGGAGCCCTGGGACTGAAGGGCTTCCTAGACCAGGCAGCAGCCTATGTCCCTGCATGTCCTTGTCAGAGGAAACTGAGAGGGGTAAGTGGGACACCGCCTATGCCCCAGCTGCTGGGCCCAAGCCTGTCCAGCGCCTTGTCCCAAGCACGTGTGCTAGTTTCTGTCCTGTCAGTAGCTGGCATGACACGTGTCACGGCCGCTCCTCCACACGGCCTCACAGGCATCCTTCCAGCCTGCATTGTCCTTATCACATCACTTCCTGTGGCTGTGTGCTGTAGCTGGCTACTGCGTGGCTCTAGGGAAAGTGTCCAGCTTTCCTGTTTTTGGTGCTCCAGGGCAGACTGGAGCACTCTGGACAGTGCTCCGCTGGAGTCAGGTGGCCTCCTCAGGGCTGGCCTGCTCCCAGTGCCCTGCACAAGGCTAGGTGCCACTGAGCTCAGGTCGAAGCCCTGTGCCCTGTGCCCTGTGCCCTGGTCCTGAAGGCTGAAGCGAGGCTTGTTCCAAGAGCAGGTGTCCCAGACACGTCCCTCTTTGTTTCCTGATCTTTGTTTTCAGTTTTCTTCAGCACTGGGACCTTCACACTGAGCTACCCCTCAGTGCTTTTCTGCTTTTCTTTCTTTCTTTCTTTCTTTCTTTCTTTCTTTCTTTCTTTCTTTCTTTCTTTCTTTCTTTCTTTCTTTCTTTCTTCCTTCCTTCCTTCCTTCCTTCCTCTTTCTTTCTTTCTTTCTTTCTTTCTTTCTTTCTTTCTTTCTTTCTTTCTTTCTTTCTTTCTTTCCTTCTTTCTTTCTTTCCTTCCTTCTTTCTTCCATTTTGAAACTGAATCTCACCATGTTGCTAAGTTGCTGGCTCCAACTTGCAATCCTCCTACCTCAGCCTTATAAAGACCTGGGGCTACAGGTGTGCAACACCACGCCTGAGTTGGGTGCCTCATAAAACAAAACAAAACACAGGCCCCCTTGTCACTGCTGGCTCCTACGTGGCCATGCCCGCTTGGAGAATGTGGGGCTGAGTTGGCTGCAGCACTGGCCTCCACCGCTGGGGACGCCCCCCCTCGTATCTCTGAGCCTGTCATTTTTTGCTGGTGAGACAGTTTCACTGCTGTCCTGGGTGGATGGGGGATCCTGTCCTGCAGGATAGGATTCTACTCAACTTCTTCCGGGGACTTTGTCCTTTGGTGCTCAGGGTGGTCCCCAGCATGAGCCCCCCTCCTCACAGCGCTGGGGTCTTTTGTCCTGCACCACTCCAAGACTAAAATCGGCCTCCTTTCGCAGGCAGCCCTGACCTGAGGCAGGGATGGAGGGGAAAGGAGCGCAAGCACAGGGCAGAAAAGCGCGTCTGTGTCTGCACTCCTGTTTTATTTCTATTTACTTTTTACTTAAAAAGCAGCGCTTGGGCCGGTGAGATAGCTCAGTGGTCTAAAACGCTTGCTTAGGCAAGCTTGGGCAACCGGTGTGATCCCCGGCAACACATGCTCCGCCTGCCCCACCCCCAGGGAAGCCTGAGCCAGCCATGATATAAATAAAGTTTAGTTTAAAAAAAAAAAAAAAAAAGCTGCGCTTGGCCTTTGTGTGGCACACTGGGCACAGTGAAGATGAACTCACTCCGCTCAGTACTCCTCATGCCCAGGGCCATGGGCCGCAGCACTAGGGCAGCAGCACTAGGGCCGCACGCAGAAGTTTCCTTCCTTTCTCATCTCTCGGTGCCATGTGTCCTTCACGCCTTGGGACTTGTTTGTGCCAAGCTACACCCATATTTGGTCAGGTGGCCTCATCCCCACCCCAGGGATGGGGTTGGATGCTGTGGGCCTGAGGCTGTGGCCTCCCCAGCTCCCTCTCCGCTTCTGGCTTCTGGCTTCTGTGGTTTGGTGCTCTTCTCAGAGTGGGCTGCCACTTTTTGCTGCTTATAGAAATGGGTGAGGCGCTGGATCCTCCTTGTGCCTCTCAGCCTGTCACATTGACTGGTGAGACAGTTTCACTGCCGTCCTGGGTGGATGGGAATGAACATTCTTGGGGCGGCCACTTCTGCCTTCTTTCTCAGGTGTTACTCCATGAGAAGGACCCCTGGGCCGGTGTGCTCAGGACTCACAGCACGCTGTGTCCTGCTCAGGCTCTGCCCCACCGCCTGCTGCTGGCCTTGCTGTACCTGGGCCCTGGGAATGAAGGCCACCAGCGCTCGACTGCCCACCTGAGGTCTGCTGGTGGGGTCAGAGCCCCTGGGCACCATGTCTGAAAATGCCCAATGTCTCCTCTCTGCTGTAGGTCTGGTCCTTGGCTACAGTGGCAGAATCTAGTGCCCAGGCTCCCCATGGGTCAAAACCACTAATATTAGTTACTCTGAAACCGATAGCTGCCACTTTACTAGATGTAATGATTTATAAAAATCTGGCTGTGAGGGGCTAGGGAGATAGCTCAGCAGCATAAGAACCTGCCTGGCAAGCGCAAAATACCAAATTCGGTCCTCAGTACCACAAAAAAACAAAACAAAACAAAAAATGTGGCTGTAATGAGATGAACACGTGTCTTGTCTGTGCACACTGTAGTGTGGATTGTGATAGCGCCTGGACTTCTCTACTCAGCCCGATGTCCGCACCCCTCAGGTGAGGACAGCAGCGCTGTGAGCTCAGCTATGGTTGGCCATTCCTTGGCCAGACAACTGGCCCAGCGTGGCCTTGGGACTCCCACCTAGAGGCTTCTCATCCTTCTCCACGTGGCCAGGAGCTGGAAAGTATGAGAGAAAGCTCCTACCTGACAGTGCCTGTGAGCTCTTTTTTTTTTCCTAATTTAAAAAGTATGCATATAAATACTGTGTGTCAACCTAAAACCAAAGTTAAATTTAAAAGCTATACTATTCTCTGCTTTGTCTGCCAGCTGCCCTTTTGTAAACTTGATTTTCATTTTTTTTTCTTGTTTCAGAACTTTTGTTTACTTATTTATTTTTATGGCTGGCTCAGCCTGCCCTGAGGGCAGGGCTGGTGCAGCATGTGGTGCCAGGGATCAAACCCTGGTCCCTGCAGCCACCCAAGCTTTCCTAAGCAGGTGCTTTAGACCATTAAGCCATCCTGCTGGCCCCCCTTAAACTTGATTTTTGATTGGCATATAGTGAGGGCATAGTTTTAAGGGTACAGTGGGTCCCAACATGGACAAAGACTATTTTCTTTGTAACAGAGCTGGTTGGATTCATAAGTCAGAAGGACAGGGAGAGAGAGACAGATAGGCAGGAAGACAAAAAAGAGAGAGAAAAGTAAGAAGAAAGGGGGTTAAAAAAAGGCACCAGGTATGAGGGGGACCACTTATGACTGTAGATTTGTCCCCTGGGCCAATTGTGCTGAGTCCAGGTGGCTCTGGTCAAAATCCATGACCTCAGGTCACTTCATGCCATTAGGCTCTTGGGGATGAGAACCCATGACACCACCACATCACCAGCCGCTCCTTGTCTAACCATCCCTGCAGTGTGGCATGAGTTCACACACACTCATAAACACACTCACCCCCCCACCACATCTCTACCCCGTTTTAAGGACAGAACCCATTTTAAGGAGTGAGTCTTCAGCATCTGTACGGCCGCCTCAGATCCTGCTCCCTGCTCTCTGGTCAGGTGCTAGGCTGGCTGCCTCCTGTGATCCGTAAGGAAGCAGGTTAGAGTGTGTGACACCAGGTGAGAGGCTTACAGGTGCCTGTTCTGCTCTGGCTCTCGGGGAGCGGCCCATGGAGACCTGAACTCCCAGCTCACAGGTGCTCAGGTGCTTGCTGCGCTTCCTGCAACAGAAGTCCTGGCCATGTCGAGTCCTCTGGGGTCCTTCCCCTCAGATGCGCTACTTTTCTCAGCTCTTTCCCTCCTCACGGGGCAGCTGAGAGCTGATGCAGGTGTCAGACACATGAACTGTGTTCTCTTACAGCTATTTGGTGGAGATGTTTACCTGCACAGGACGGGCGGTTTGCGTGGCGGTGGGCCTCTCTCAGTGCGGGCATTGTTATGTGAGAAGCACAGGCAATGTGCCAGGAGGGGGTGATAAAGAACCCAAGAGGTAAAGCAGTGCAGACACTTTCCTGGGTACCCAGTGAGGTGCTAATCCAAGGTCACTGTGTCCACCACCAAATTTTGCTCTTCATTTAGATCAACCCCTTATGTAACTTGAATCAACAGTATGTTTTGTAATAATACCGTAAAAGATGGGTGTATGCGTTTCTTCAGGGACCCCTTGGCATCACTCTTCTGTCTGGCAGGAACCATCTGGACCGTTCTGACCTCTCTCAGCTTTGCGCCTGGTGTGAACAAGGGGCAGCACTGTGCGGCAAGGCTTGGGGACTGAACCCTCCTGACAGAGCCAGGACATGAGAGGGAAGAGCTGAGACCACCTTGTGGTGGCTCCTGGCCAGTCAGGGGCTAGAGCCCAAGCAGGAGCTTTTAGGGGCAGAAAGGGTGATGGTAGCTTTGACTCATTGTCTCTGAGGTCACCGAGGCTCACTCAGCTGCCCTAGGCTTCTGTCTGCCGGCCAGTCCATTCTGCTCTGTCTCTTCCTAAATAAAGTACAATACCTGAATGGTGAACTGAAGAGCGCAGCAGGGGGAAGCTGCCTGTCACACAACAAGTATCAACGGAGGGGAGCGGGTATTGTGACATGTTTTATGTTTGAGTGACCCCAGAGCCATCCCTCTGCAAAACAAGCCCCCAAGAAAGCATCCAGATCTGAGGTGATTTTCTAGTGTGTGAGCATTTTCGCGGTGAAGCCCCATGATGCAGCGTGAGTCTCCCTCAGTGTCTCCGTAGAAGTGAATTCTGAACTTAGACCAGGTCGAGGCTTGCCAGGCCTTTCATGTGTGAAGAACAATGAGCCCGGGACTGAGGGAAGGAGAGAGGCTGAGCAGGCTGCAGCAAGCTCTTCCTGCTGCGCCTGCACAGGGCGGCCGGGCTACACTGCCACCTGCAAACATGGGCGGGCCATCATTGCGTCAGGGCACAAGGGGTCACGCTCCCTCAGAGTAGGAGCCAGCCAGCTGCCGGCCTGGCAGCAGGGGTAGTGCTATAGTTTTATTTATTTATTTGTTTTCTTGTTTCAGAACTTTTGTCTGCTTATTTATTTATTTTTATGGCCGGCTCAGCCAGCCCTGAGGGCAGGGCTGGCACAGCATGTGGTACTGGGGATTGAACCGCAGTCCCTGCAGCCGCCTAAGCTTTCCTAAGCAGGTGCTTCAGACCACTGAGCCATCCTGCCGGGCCCCAAGTGCTATACTTTTAATGTGAAGTTCAAGGAGCTGGGGAGGGAGCTCAGCAGTCTCAGTGCCAAACTGGCAAGCACAAGGAACTGGCTCTGACCTCTGGTAGCACGTGCTGTGCTGGCCACCGCAACTGGGGGTGGTAGTGCACACCTGTAATCCCAGCCCTGACGAGGCTGACACGGGAGGATCACCATGGGTCCAGCTGTGTAGCAAGGCCTTGTACCAGATAAATAAATAAATAAATAAATAAATAAATAAATAAATATTTTTAAAAATTAGTGCAAAGCTCAGCCTCAAAGGTGAACTTTCACAAAAAATAACCTTCCTAGGACCACCAGGCCCTTTAGCCAGCTCTGCAGCAACATGATAGATAACTGCAGGTCACCTCCATTATGCTAACACCCTCTGCTACCTGAGTATCTGTGGGCCAGCTGTAACTGCTGAAGATGGTTTTGCCTTTGGTTTCTTTCCTTCGTGCCTGTCAAGTGTCATGTACCACCTTCCGTTTTGCTGTTTTGAGAATGAATCAAATGAAAATATTTAACTTGTATTCAGAGCTAATTCTTTGCCTTCACTTTAAAGGACATGATCTTTTCTGATCCATCTACTTACTCACTGTTCCTTCAGGATTTCAGAGCATTTTGGTGTTTTGGAGCTTCTGATTTTCTGACTGGGGTGCTCCCCTGGTAGAGTCTACATATAGTCCAAAATCTAAGGCTGAAATCCAAACTACTTTGGTCCTGGGCATTTCAGATAGGGGCTATTCAATCAGAATGTACATCTTTTTTGGGGGGGAGGGGAAGGGTCTCCAGGGTGTTCAGGATCTCACTACTATACTAGGTCAGATTTGTAGTAATCTGACAGTTTACAGCCTCCCATGAGCTGGGATTACAAGCATGTGTCACCACCCCCAGTCTCAATTGCCATCTCAGCATGCCCCAGGGGGCAGGGCTGGCATGGCAGGCATGGCAGGCTTGGGGATCCAACCCCTGACCCCTGCACCTGCTTGTAGGTCTTTTAATCTGCTCAGCTATTTGGCTGGCCCAGAACATAGATCTTTATAGAGTCAATTATATATTCTTGATTCATGTTTTGTTGATACAAAGCTCTGCAGGTTGGGAAGTCTAGCTTCTAGAAGCCTAGGCAAATGAAAGCCTCTGTAACCAAGTGGGCTAGGAGGCAGTGGGAGGGTCTGCTCCACGCCTGGCCTTGCCTTCTGGTTTCCACACATCATGGGCCATGCTAGAGTCAGCACCACCCAAATGGAAATTAAGAAAGTGGGCGGCTTGGTCCACAAACATCACAGTTGCCACAGGTGATTCATAAGTTGTTGTGATTAACATCAGTGAGACAGCAAATGCAACTACTACATCGATTCTCTAACCATGTTTCCTTTCTCTGCCTCTCTCTCTCACTCTCCATCTCTCTTTTCTCTTTTGATTGTTTTTTGTATTTTAAGGAAGGGTCTACAGGTTGTTCAGGGTCTCACCACCAGATCATACTCCTAGTGATCTGCCTGTTCACTGCCTCCCAAGAGCTGGGGTTCCAGGCATGCACCACCAAACCTAGTCTCAATTGCCGTCTAAGCGGGTCCTGGGGGCAGGGCCAGCATGGCAGGCCCAGGCATGGAACCTCCAGCCCCTGTGCCTTGCAGGCACTTTAATCCACTGAGCTGTTAGACCAGCCCTTTTCTTTTTCTTTTTCACATTTGTTTGTTATGCCGGTTGGTGAAAACCAAACATCTGTTTCAGTTTCAGTAGTAAAACAAAACAAAACAAAACAAAACAAAAAACCCAAAACCCAAACAGTCCTTGAGCTCTGTTTACATTCTTTTAGGGTTTTTTTTTTTTTTTTTTTTTTTTTGTAGCAGGGATTGAACTCGGGTCCTTGTGCTTGCCAGGCAGGAAGGAGCTCATGCCACTGCACTATCTCCCTGGCTCTGAGTTCTGATTAAATTTTGTCTCTTACATATTTACAAAATAACCATGACAGAACTCCTCCTGTGGGTGTTACAGGCATCAGCCTGTAATGGAGCTTATGGTTAATTCATGTAAATTTGTTCCGAGGGCGAAAGTGAAAGCAGTACCATCTACCCAGGAGGCTGGCAAGACACATTTCTGGCGAGTTTGCCCTTCGATTTTGGCCCAGGTATGATCAGCTCTTTCATACACATTATCCAGTTAGTGGGATGAGCCTCCCTGCTGCCACGGCTAGTTGGCTTGAGCTTCAGGCTGTCCCCAGGGGTCTTGGGGTCCATCATAGCAGCTGCCTGAGGCTGGCTCGGACATGTCATGAAGATCCAAAGCCTGACTGGGGGACCTCCAATTCTAAACCAGATACCAAAAGACATCAAGCCCCAAAGACCAGACTCCTACCAGCTTGGAATGTCTAAGCAGCATTGTCAGAGCTGAGCATACTTCCATAGGACTCACAGGAGAGGAAAGGCCTAGCCTTCCCTGCCAGTGCCTGAGTGTATGGCTACACCCAGAAGCCAGGTGCTGGTTACCAGCCAGAGTCCCCAGACATTCAGCTCAAGCCAGGAGGGAATAGGCAGTGATGTCACAGTTGGTGGGAAGTTGTACCTCTGTGCCAATTATATTATCTTCCTATAACAAAATATCTGAGCCACTTAATTTATAGAGAAGAATGCTTGCTCTGGGCCTTTGGGTTTAGAGGTCCCAGTCTTGGGCTGGTGCGGCTCATTGCTTTGGGGGCTATTGGGAGGCCGTAGGTCATGACGGGGAGCGAAGACATTTAGCTCATCACTGGCACATGAAAGAGAAAGGAGAGACTAGTGTCCTGCAGGACCTTTCAGGATATACTTTCAATAACCTAAAACCACCCCAGGCCCTACCTTCTAAAGGGTCCCGCCTTCCAGCAGCATACAGAATGGGGACCAACCTGGGGCAAATGGGCTAGGGGACACTCTAGAGCCAAACTATAGCCACACTGTGCTGTGGCTAGGTATGCCAAGCAGCACTGGCAGAATGAAGGTGTTGGCCAAGCTAGGGCCATGCGTGAGGCTGGCCTTTGAGGCCAACCTGCACAAGTCCGCTCATTAGGCCAGCTAAATGCCTCCAACAGAATACGTCCTTCCTGGAAAAAGGAAGCGTTCAGACTTCCTGAAGACTCATTAGCACTGTGCATCAGACACTGTGCTCCTTAGGCTGGGACTTCAGGAGCAGGGCATCAACTATGGCTTGAGCAAGTGCTGCCTGAAGGCCCACATGTGGAAGGGTTCCAACCTTGGCTATGGCTCAGAGATAATGGAACGTGAAGAGGTAGGACCCAGGACAGGAAGCCAGGGCACTGAGGCACTGAAGGGGTGGCCTCGCAGGGGGGCCTGGGATTGCAGCCCCTATAGCTCTGTCTCTTGGCTCTCAACTGCTGTGTAATGGACAGTGTTCTTCACATGTGCTTGAGGCCATGGTATTCTGCCTCATTATAGGCTCAGAGCAGTGCAACCTACAAACCACGGACACAGGGATCTCTGAAGCCAGGAGCCAAAACACACTTTTCCTTCATATAGATCGATGAGCTCAGACCTTCTGTTATAGTAACAGAGAACTATCTAATGCAATATCTAACGTTTAGGTAAGACGGTTGAGGTCTCAACTGCTTAGCTGACAAAAGCCCCACACGCTTTTGTTTCTAATGACTAACGGAATATAAAAAGGTACCAGTGACCAAGTGGGTGCCCTGTCTGCTGGATTTCTTTCTTACAAACTTGAGTCTATAGAAATCATTTATAATACAAAGGGTGAAGAAGAAAAGAGGGCACAGTAGGGTAGCAGCTGGCCAGCCAGTGTGGTTGTCAGGTGTTATGGTTTATATCTAGTTGTCCCCCCAAAGCCTCATGCAATCATGGGGCGGGGACTTGTAGAGTTTGAGACTTGCCTCATGATCCACTGGAATTATGTGTTTTACTACTGATGAGATTATGGTCTGAGTACTGCTGGGAATTATAGGTGTGGC
The DNA here is from genome assembly GCA_004027025.1 of Myocastor coypus. NCBI lineage: Eukaryota > Metazoa > Chordata > Mammalia > Rodentia > Myocastoridae > Myocastor > Myocastor coypus. The sequence goes on along the minus strand of PVJA010029140.1, from coordinate 16,228 downwards.
CTGAGGCAAATAGGCTAAGGCAGAGAGCCTGATGTAATATGAAGAGAGACAGACAGACAGACTCAGGCTGTTGCCCCCTGTTCCCCTGGTTATTCCATTGCCTCTGTCGCCATTGTTGCTGTTCCACCACCATGAACTGCTGCTCTCTGCCATGTGTCACTCAGTCTTGGAGCTGGCCAAATATGGACTGAAACCTCCAGTAACTGTGAGCTAAATAAACCTTTCCTTCCTTCATTTTGGGTGTTGGGTATTTGTCCCAGCAACAAGTAAAAACTAAGTAAGACACAAAGTAACCTGCACTTGTGGTCAGGAAAGGTCAGCGGTGAGTGCTGGAGTGCAGGGCAGAAGCAGCCAGCTGTTCCTAATATTTTTCTACTCTTTCTTTTAGGAATAGAAACCCTGACTTTTGACTGGGTGAACTAAGTTTTATCTACAGAAGGCAAGGCAGTTCCCAGGCTCCTCTGGTTAGGTGTGGCCATGTAGTCAAGAGTAGGTCAAGGAGGGGCCCGGCAGGATGGCTCAGTGGTCTAAAGTGCCTGCTTAGGAAAGCTTAGGCAGCTGCAGGGACTGCAGTTCATCCCCGGCACCACATGCTGCGCCAGCCCTGCCCTCAGGGCAGGCTGAGCCGGCCATAAAAATAAATAAACAAACAAAAGTTCTGAAACAAGAAAAAAAATTTTAAAAAGAGATTAAAAAAAAAAAAAAAGAGTAGGTCAAGGAAATGTGAGGGGAAGGGATATGAGCCTTCGAAAGGAAAGAGGGTGTCCGCTACTTCTTCATCCTGACTCTGAAACCCAGGACACTGGAGTAGCTGTCTGCAGCCCAAGAACGAAGCTTTGTGTTCAGAGTGGCAGCATTGCTGTGCTGGCCCGGGCAGTTTGCCTTTGCCCCTAAAATTAGAGGGAAACAAGCATATTTCCACCGCTCCATCCTCAAGTTTTTGTTATAGACATTCAGCCTAACTCATTCTAACGCACATAATCAGGGCCTTGCTGTCCTTGCCCAGTAGGTTAGGGCCAGATGGTGTCATGAGGGACAATCTCAAAGGTGGAGGTCGCTGAAGCAAGCGGGGCTCAGGTGGGCCACTCGGAGGACAAATGAGGCTTCTTGTTTGTTTCTCATTTAAAAGATGAAAACCAGCCTTGCTTCATTTTCATCTTACCGGTCACTGTACAGGACCTGCATGCACCTAGGATACACCTGCAGTAGATATTCTGTAGATTTTCTTCATTTGATTTGGAGAACACAGAAGGCAGGGAAACAAAATCATATAAGTATGAACAGATTTTTTTCTCTTTGCCATGGAAGTGGGCCATGAGAGGGGTAAGAGGGAAGCCACCCAGCTGGGGATCCAGAGGCTCAGGCTCCTGCTGATCGTCACGACCTCAGCTGGGCAGAGGCGGAGGGGAACCTGAACTCAACCTCTCCTTGCTTGGCTCTGACATAGGATGAGCTTTCCCCAGTGGTGGGAGTTGGGAACATCAAAACCCTTGGGCCTAGCCTGGCCATGGTGACTGGCTGGACTGAGGAAATGATTATACAGGGTTCTGATACCAAGGCCAAGAGCCCGTATGACTTGGTATCTAGGGATCCTGAAAGACTCAGGCTCTTGAGGATCCCATTGAAGGGGAAAACTGTACAAGAACAATTGTTGCTTTTAAAACTTCATTCTTTTGAAACTGCCTGGCTCTGTTACTATTTCATGGATTTGTAGTTACTTTCTTGACTTCTGGAACCATAAGAGGTTAACCAAACATGCAGGATGCCTTATTGTACCACTGTACCAGCCTTCATGACATAATGAGCCTTAACCTTCCTTGTCATCAGTGACCTCACCCTTCTAGCCAATCAGAATTGCCAGGCTGCTCTGTGTTGTCTTTTGTACTCCTTTGTACCTCCTGGTGCTTCTCCATAGAAAGGCCCTAGACCACAGAGATTGGGGCTTGACACTTTGGGAATGCAATCAGTGTCCGTGGATGTAAATAAATCTGCCTCCAAATCTTGGGGCTGTTTTAGTGCTTCTACTTGGCATGGCACCTTCCATCAGGATGGAAGCATAATAATCTGAAGTCATAAAGATCACACGTTGGGACTCTGATAAGTCCGAGCTTGGGTGAGAGGTGGAGCCATTTGAATGTTCCAGCTGAGGCCCAGGTGTCATGAAGAAGGCCACCCACACCCCAGCCCTTGACTTCTCCTGACCTGTATGCCAGTGTGAGTAAGTTGCTTTATTCTACCGAGTTTGGGTGCTTTGTTATGTGTGCTACAATCAGCACATGTTGAAAAATAGGCCTTCAGTTATGAGTCACCTGGAAATTTCCTAAATTTCAGGGATGGAACATACACATTTGGTGGATAGAGGAACGGTTTTGAAGAGTCATATTGAAAGGCTCCTGTGGATAAACATAGAAATGTGGTAGTGAAAATGGAATGTGTCTTCTGAGCTGGCCAGAGCTCAGGGAGGGGCAGGCTGCGAGAGGCAGCAGGTACTAGAGTTTGGGAACCACGCGACTACACGCAAATGGGAGTCTGCTTTATGCAGGACACTTGGGGCCAGAAGGGTTTCTGATTTTTTTTTTCTTGTTTCAGAACTTTTGTTTGTTTGTTTATTTATTTTTATGGCCGGCTCAGCCTGCCCTGAGGGCAGGGCTGTCTCAACATGTGGTGCCAGAGATTGAACTGCGGTCCCTGCAGTCGCCCAAGCTTTCCTAAGCAGGCGCTTTAGACCACTGAGCCATCCTGCCGGGTCCCACATGTCTGATTTTGAAGATTAAAAAAAAAATCGAGAGCCATCAGGATAGTTCAGTGGACTAAATACCTGCTTAGGCAAGCACAGGGGCAGGCGGGGCTTCAATCCCTGGCACCACATGCTGCCCTGGCCCTGCCCATGGGCACACTGAGCCAGTGCCCGAGTCCAGGTGTAGTGGCACACACCTGCAATCCCAGTGCTAGCGGAGCTTCAAACAGGAGGATCACTATGAGGACAAGCTATGTAGCAAGACCCTGCACAAAATAAACAAACAAATAAATAAAATATTTGCATGGACTTTACTGGTTGAGCATCCCAAATTTAGTAATCTAAACTCTAAAATACTTCAAAATTGATACCCACATGTGTTATTCATGTAATATTTAAAACATTTTGGCTCATGGACCACTTCAGATTCACAATGTTCTACCAGTATGCCCAAATCTCCCTTGTGCTCAGCAGAACGCCCCTATATCTCTTTCTGCCTCCCATCTCAAGCACTGGTGGGGTGGAGAGGGGCGTCAAGATGTGGACAGAGTCCAAGGGAGCACTCTTGTGCAGGAAGCTTCCCGAGGTTGGGCCTGGGGATGGACACGAGGGTGTGGGAGGCACCAGCTCTCTGTCCTGCCACGGGGACAGCGTCGTAGAGCCCCAGCCGCAGGTGCACGTCCATTCATGGTGAGGTTTCAGGACTCGCCAGAACCTGAAGATGATCTCAGGCTCGAATCTGTGAGGATTCCCCCTGCAATATTTCATGCACTACTGTATTTGTTTCTAGTTGTTCCAACTCCCGCAGAATGGATTCACATCCTTGGGTGAACAAACCCTCAATGGGAAGAAGAAGGAGTGGGAATTGCTGAATCCCTAGACCTATGGCTTACAATGACAAAAGGTTGTTTTCTTGCTTTTGCTTACATTTTGACTCCTTTTATTCTTTTGTTTTTTTATTCACCAAAGTAAGTGGCACACTCCTGTGGTTTGTAGTTAAAGCAGACTTTGAGTAAACGATTTCCTTCCCACATCCAAACCCTGTCCCATGTCCCTCTCTCTGGCCCAGGTTCCCTCTTCCAGTAACTTTGTGTGACTCTTTCAGTAGACTTTGCTTCCAAAGGAGTATTGGGTCATTAGTCACTGCACCATGAGGGTGCAGCACAGCTGTCTGCTTGGCTGGCTGTGATGTCCTTCACTCGCTCAGGCGACAGTCTGGGTGTTGCTGCAGAGGTGTGCTGTAAATGGGACTGGTCAGCAGTTCAATCAGTTGGCCTTGAGCAAAACAGATGAATTCTCCGGAACAGGGCAGCGGTGGGCTCACCGGGTCAGCCAGAGCCTTGGCACGCAAAGGCTGAGAGTTCCTGAGGGAAAAGCTCAGACCCAAGACCGCAGCACAGAAATCCTGCCTGAGCTGCCCAGGCTGCTGGGCTGCACTGTGATTTCAGACTCAAGACTAAAAGTCAGTCTTAGCTGCCTCTCCAACCTGCTGCCTGCCTGAAGGCTGAAGATTTGCCTGGTTCAACCGTGGGAGGCACTGAAACTTTCTCTCTCTTTCCTCTCTCTCTCTCTCTCTCTCTCTCTCTCTCTCTCTCTGCCCCACTCTCTCACTCTCTAAGGTTTCAGTTAGCATAATTAGTGTCGGTCAACCTTAATTCAAAAGTATCAAATGGGAAGTTTCAGAAATAAGACACCCCACTGGTTCTGCACGTCGTTTTGAATAGCATGATGGAGCTTCATGCCGTCCGCCTCTTTCCCCCGGAGCACAACCATCCCTGCCCCTGTACGGATGCAGCATATCAGCACTGATGCTACTACGCTCTTGTTTACTTGGCAGCCACATTTGGCCCCAGATCGACTGCCATGAAGTCCCACTGCTGCGTCCACGTTACAGGCAGCCCTTATACAGTTGCTTAACACCGTGTCACCACGGCTACCCTGTCAACACTTAGGTGCTATAGCATCTCCTGTTGCCGCAGAGTAAGTATAGCACCAAACTGTGAGAGGACACAGAGAGACCACATCCACAAAACTTTACTAAAGCATTTTGTTCCAGTTACTCTACTTTATTATTAGTTATTCATAGTCATCTCTGCAGTGCCCAGTTCATTATTAAAACTTTATCACAGGAGTGTGTGGGGAAAAAACATAGAGTTTGTGGGGTTTGGAACTTAGTTTGGCCTTGGGCTTCTACTGAGGAAGGCTTGCAGAATGTGTCTCTGTGGATTTAGAGGGACTACTAATTATATACGCTTTCTGTTGCTCTCTCCCTGTGGAGAGCCCTGATTGGTTACCTTAGAAAGGTAGACAGACAGACACACAGAGAGAAAGAGAGAGAGAGAGAGAGACAGAGACAGAGACAGAGACAGAGACAGGGAGAGAGAGACAGAGAGACAGAGAGAGAGGGGGAGAGAGAGAGAGAGAGAGAGAGAGAGAGAGAGAGAGCCACCTCATGAGGGTGAAGCTGGGTGACAGGAGAGAGGCCACAGTTCTACCTTCTAGTCTGTGTAAACAGGAATGGGAAAGGTGCATACCTTCTCTACCTGCACATTCACAGGAGTCTTTGCGGGGGAGGAGGCAGGCCTGTCCCGTGGCCCCAGCACTATAGCAAAATGAGCAGGTTAGGGAGGAAGGAGAAGTAGTGTTCTAGAAGGATCTCTCATCTGCAGACACTCAGTGAGGCACTGAGAGGGCCCATCTCCCTTGGCCTGACACAAGGCCCAGCAGAAAGGGGCCTGGGCTAGGTTTTGGCTTACCTAGTGACCTTTCCTTGGTGTTAGCCAGAACTAACCAGTCTCCTCCAATCTGTCTCTTCTTTTACCCCTCTCTAGGGTCAACCCCAGTCTTCAGGAGGTGGTTAAGGCAGAGACCTGAGGGGACCCAGGTATGCCCAAGGAAGGGCAGTGTGGGTGGCTGCTCCTCTAGAGCAGGAGCTGCGCGCTACCCTCCTGCCCTCCCTGAGTGTTTTGCATCCATCTCATTTCCAGCAGGTCAGGTTGGATGGACCACAGTATACCTAGATGGAGGTAGACTGCATGACAAGCTGATTGGAGGGCAGGGAGTTCAGGCTGGGGACAGCTTCCTGGAGCATGTGCACATGGATGTGCAGGTCGTGCTGGCTGTTCATATGTGACAACAGAGGAAAGTGTGCCAACACCTGCGTTTGTGAGCCAGGGATGGCACTGATCCTGTCTGCACACATTCTCTCATGAAGGGCTGGTTCTGCTGAGGGGATACTCTGTTGCCACTTCTCCTCTCGTGCCTGGCGGTGTAGTCTATGCCTAGGACTCCCCCCAAAGCTTCATGGAGTCGTCCAGTGTGCTTTTAGAATGTATGACTGACATGGTCCAATGCAGAGATTATGGGTATGAATGCTACACCGCCCTGGAGCAGGCACCCTGCATGGAAGGGAGAGAGGCTTACTCCTGCTGCTGTTTTTTTCTTTTGCTGCTTTTATTGTCTTCAATCACCATGCACTGCTGCCCTCTGCCACATGACACTCTGCCTTGGAGTCAGCTGAATATGGACTGAAACCTCCACCTTGGGAGCTGAATAAACCTTTTCTTCCTTAATTCTATGTGTCAGGTATTTTGTCTCCACAATGAGAGAAAAGTAACATGGGTTCCAAGAGCATTCTGAGTCATGTTTGTAAGGCCACCAGAAGGAAAACTACCCAACCAAAGGTAGCCAGCAAATGTTACCTGCTCTTTTTAAGGCATAAACATTTCTACTTAAGGAACTGCAAGCTAAGTAAGATAAGGATCAAGATTAGGCACTACTACGGAAGAGCAGTGTGCCCTTGAGGACATTGGTGGAATTTGGATAGCCATGGCTTGAGTGACATGTATTAAGCCTGATGGCAAAAATGGATTGGAACCCAGGCCCGTGAACTTGTTTGTCAGCCTGCATGGATCTCCTGTGTAGCTATCAGCCCTTGCTGACATGGACACCCTGACCAGCTGTTCCTTTTCCACAGTGGCTGTGCTGGACAAAGCACTCCTCTCCAGGTGTGGTTGTGGCCGAAAGGCTATGAAATGTCCTGTTTCTATGTGCAACTGCACCTGGCCCCAGCGCCTCTGCTGGCTCTCCGTTCTGCTCGCCACTTGACTGCTTTGAACAGGTTTCCTTGAAAAAGTCACCTGGTGTCTTTCATGGGAGGAATCGTGTCCTCTGTGGCTTCTTCCTTGTGCTCTTTAGGGGGCCATAGCAGGAGGCCCTGGGGAGAGGCGAGGGACATGTGCTGGTGGTCACAGAGAAGACGCAGAGCCAAATCCACTGGAATCAGTGCCGTGGTTCCCCAGACACACACTTCTGTCAGGAGGTGCAGGAGGGCTGTTCTGAGAGTCCTGATCTTTCTGGAGACTGCTCTTTCCTGAAACACATACCCTACTCTGTGTGCCCTGTGCCAACAATAATTCTCTTGTTTTCACTTTTTGAGGTTAAGAAATAAGGAAAACTTGAAGATATTTTTCTACCTAGAATCAAACTCAGAGCCTTGAACTTTCCAGGCAGATACATACATCACTCAGCTCTATTCCTGGCCCAAGATTTCTTTCTTTTTCTTTGTACTCAGAAAAATTTCCAATTTTTGTCTATAGTTTGGCCTTCTGTTCATGTGAGGTCTTGCCCCATTACATACAAGGGGGCTCTGAGCTCCTGAGTGGGCTATGAGACTGGCTCTACTTTCTGTTCTCTTCACTTTCTGTTGTGTGCAGAGTCCTTATTCTACCAGGGATGCATTCCAAGACCTGCATGGAGGCCTAAAACAATGGCGGCACTTGTTATGTATGCCATGCCTTTCCCATAATGCTCTCCTATGGTACAGTATGACCTTTTTACCTGCAGGAAACACTTTAGAGGCTTTCTTTGATATATCTGAATGGTCAGTATCACAATCCTTATATTTTGGGCCATAATTAAGTAAAATAACACAGTGACCTGAATATGACCACTGGGATGCTGGGGTAGCTAATGTGATAACTGAGACTTCCACTTAGGGTGGCAATATGCACAGTGTAAATATGTTTAGTAAGGGAAGGAGTGGGTGGGAGGGGGGCATGCGACGCATCAGAATTGCCGGTCAGAATGATGCATCACTTAGAGCCTGAGAATTGTTTACTTCTAAAATTTTCCATTTATTTTTATTTTTATTTTTTTATTTTATTTTATTTTATTTTATTTGCCTGTGATTAAACTCTGGCACGTAATACTTGGGATGCGAAACCACAAACAGGGGCACCAAGCCCCCTCTTGGCACCCTGGGTGATTTTCATGGTCTCCCTAGGATATGCAGCTAGTAGATGGGGAGAGAGGGCTTATGTCCAAGCAAAAGAGAAGGAGAGAGACCCAGCTCTAATGGCATTTTTAAAAAGGGAGGATTTAATGTATATATTTGTTAGGATTTAGATCTAAGGGGTCTCCAGAGATCTGATGTGTCTGAAGGGTGGTTGGAATTTGGGGGTGCTGTACTTGTCAGGGAATCCACCCATGAATGAGTTCATGGCTGTGTGTGCTATTAGGTCAGTGGGGTGCAGCCTGGAAGGGTGCTTTCTACCCTCAGCTTCTCTCTCTCTCTTTTTCTACTTCCTGCTCTGGGTTGAGCAGCTGTCTTCTGCTGTGCCTTTTGTCTTTGTTACTTTTTCATTGCCAGGACAAAATACCTGACATCTAGAGGAGAGTTTGTAAAGGTTTCAGTGCACAGTGAGCTGGCTCTGTGGGAGGAATGCATTACAGGAAAGAAACAGTCCATGGCAGGGCGGAGGCAGGCTTTGGTTACATAGCTTCATTCAAACTCTTGGTTAGTGCCACCCCCACGCAGGGTGGGTTTTCCCATTATCCACACCTAGAACTATGCTAAATTTATCAGTGGGCTAATTTAGTTACCACACACCCTTGATACCTAGTCACACATCCTAGATCCAGCCGCCTCCTGGAGGCCCCACGGTATATATTGACAAAATGTACATCTCAATGTATACTGAGAGAATCATGCTGCTCCTTCCATACAGCTTGTTCCTGAAGGTAACAAGCGTTCTGAATTTCACAGACACTTCCTTGCTTTTCTTTGGCAGTTCAGCAACTTGCTTGAATTACACCTTAGTGGTGTCATGGACAGAGCAAGCCAGTGTATTTGACTTGCTGTGTTGATCAGGAAATCAGTCCTGCTAGCACTGCCTTCTAGGAATACGTCCTGAGATTGGTGTCCATTTGAGTGATTTGTAGTTTAGGGCTCCATGATCATTGCTAGAATTAATACTATTGCATGTAATGGTTTATTTGTGGATATCCTGGAAAGACTTGTGCACTTAAAGGTTGGGATGAGGAAAATGATTGGATTATGGAGATGCTGCAGCTGACCCACAGTTGGGAGCCAGGTGTGGTCAGAAGAGGTGGGTCACGGTGCGGGGGGACCGGAAGGGCTCTGTACACCTCCCTCCTAGCTCCCCTCTCCTCCATCTGCCTTCTGGCTGCTGTGAGTGGAGCAGCTATCTTCCTCTTGGGTCCTTTCACCATGCAAGGACTGGAACTCCTGGAACAAGAGCCAAAAAATCTCTCCTCCTCTAAGTTGTAGGGGTTGGGTATTGTGTGGTGACAAAGTGACTGAAATATCATACATGTCCCTTGGTGCGTGTATCCATGCATTCTTTTGGGGAGATTCCTAGGGTAACTTGCTCAGTCTTATATTATTTATGACTTCATTTTTAATAAATCATGTGAAACAGTCTTTCTGAGTGGTGAAACTGATATAAGCGCATCTACTGTAGTGTGTGAAGACTCTGTAGCTGTAGACCTTGCTGGAGACTCAGGTCTCTTGGCCTCTCCCTAGCCACTGTAGTGTGCTTGCCTAAAGCTGACCCATGAAAGTTGCCATTTAATTTTCCCTGATTAATTATGCCTTCTTTGGTCACGCTCAGTGTCCTCCTCAGTTTTTTCTGTCTTTCTCTGTCTCTTTCCCCGGTTCCTTGCCTGTGCTTGCTGGGCAGGCTTCCTCCTGGTATGGGGATCTCAGTATGTCCACCTTACCCAAGGCTCCTGAAGCTCCAAAAATGGGTATTTTAAGAGGCCTGAGTGAAAGCAAAGTTAAGATGTAGGCTCCGAAGTCCCAGAACTTTGCTCCTGCCCCATTCTGTGCCCAGGCACTTCAGGAAGGTGGATAACAAGATGCACCTGTCAAGGAGACACATCAGTGGAGAGCACAGGCAGAGCAGCTCCCCCGACCTGACAGACCTGACAATAAGCATCCCACCCCAGCTGCTCTGCCTCTGCTCAGGGCTCTTGCCAGTGCCTCGGGGCTTTAAGTGCCAGGGTTTATTTTCCTGAAAGGCACTCCAGCCAGTCAGTGCTGGAACGAAGCCGATGACCCCTGGCATGCTTCCCGTGGTAAGATGGCTCAGAATTCCCTTCTCAAAGCCTAGGGTTAGTGTTAGTGTTTGGGCGATAGGAGAGGATCCTAAAGCAAACTGCTAGTCCTAACAAGGACCAAAGTTCAAGTACAGTTTCTACTAAGTGTGTGCTATCCTATGTCATCATAAAGTCAAGAAGTTTTAAGTCAAAACCTCCTAAGTAAAGGACTATGTGTGAGGAATACATTTTATATATTGATCTCTTTTTCACTTGGTAGGTGGCAGCTGTCACCTATGTGTCATCAGATTCTCTCAGCTCATATCTTTGTTGAATCACAGATCCTGGGTGAGACCTGTAGGAAAGACACTGCCTAGTGTTCCTTCAGGGATGATTGGCCTTACCGGCATTCCTGCTTGGGAATCCCTAGTGCCCCCTGGGGAAGCCCTCTCTCTCCTGCGCTGGGCACCCACACTGTGGCTTTTGTTGCTGCATACCACAGCCCAGCCCCTCTCTGACTTGCCTTCTCCAGGGTCTAGCCCAGTTATGGTTTGTGTCTAGTTGTTCCCCCAAAGCTTTGTGCAGTCACAGGGTGGCTTCTGGAGTTTGTGATTGATTATTGTGGGTGTGGGTAGTACATCTGCCCTGGGGCAGGTAACTTGCATTACTATGTAAGGAGGGGAGAGAGGCTCGCTAGCTGCCTGAGCTGCTGCCACTCCCTTTGCTGTCTGCTCTTTGATGCTGCCATGAAGGGCTGCTGGGATCCATGTGCCACTCTGCCTTGAAACCAGCTGAGTACGGACTGAAACCTCCGCAAACTGTGAGCTAAATAAACCTTTCCTTCCTTCATTTTGGGTGTTGGGTGTTTTGGGTGTTGTGTCCCAGCAATGAGAGAAGAGGAACTGAGACAAGCCCCACACTTAGGCTGTTATAACCAGCAACCAGTTCAGGGAGTCACAAAATCCCAGGCTTAGCGCCTCCCTGAAGGACAAGCTGGACGTGGCCTCTTGGAGCTCTTCCTCACTGCCGCACCTGTGGCTGGAGGCTGTGTCTGGCTGCTCAGAGTCACCTCCCCACTCATCGCTCGCAATCAGGGTGCAAACGAGGCAGCTCCTGGGCCTGGGCCTGGGCCATGGTGCTTCCCCCGCAGCTGCTCTGCAACCTTGAACATACCGTGCTGCCCCAGTTGCACCTGGGCGCAGCCACCACCAGGTGCTCCTTGGATAGAGGCAGGGTGAGCTGAGGTCTCCGTAGCTCTGAGCACAAATCCTGGCCAGCTATGCCCTTACCAACTGCATCCGCCACTATCGTCCACCGCTATACGCTGCTTGGTGCCCATGCACCTATGCTCCAGGTTCCACTGGGCCGTGGGACTGTACCTGGGCAGGCAGCCAAGGTGGCCCTGCAGGCCTCCCTATGCCAGTTGCAGCTACTGATGGTCATAAACAGTGCCTCCTGACTCACATTCTGTCCCTCTAGAATGTCCCCAAGCTTGAAATAAAGCAGACCTTCAAGTTCATTCTCTCTGGCCCGGACTCATGGGCTCTTCCCATTGCTTCAGAAGAGCACAGTATTTGTCCACAGCGGGAGGTTCAGGGCTCTGCTTGCCATTGTGAAAATTATAACTAGCGTGTGGGAGTGAATCCGGTAGTTTATTTTGTCCCAGAACACTAGGAGCTGTCTTTCTTCAATAAACAGACTGTTGTTTTTCTGGAAAACAGAACACAAAGCCTCCCTAGTGCCCAGAGTGCAGCCAGACTGTGTCTAGGCCTCTCTGAGGGCAGGTGCCGCTGTGTCCAGGGCTCCCAGCCACCAGGCCCAAGCAGGAGCCTGGTCTGGAGCTCTTCACAATTGCCGAGGACCCTGATCCAGCGGTCCTTACAATTTTAGGGGATTCGCGCACCAGGGGCTCTTCCCCAGAACTGCACTGCCACCATTCCAAGGCCTCCAGGATGCTGTCCCATAGGAGTTTATTCAAAGTTCCTGACTTAGTAAACTCAATAGAAAGATGCTCGGTTGGAAAGAAAAGAAAAACAAACAAACAAAATAATAATAGCTACCCAGTGGCATGAGGAGCTATGACAGTCTTTAATGTCCACATATTTATAGATGCATTTTTTCATGGGAGACTTTTAGCTTGTTTTTAGTTTGACACCATGGAGGAAACACTGTAATGAACAAAATCTTTGCATACATCTCCTTGTGATTTTAACTGCTTTTCACCTGGTATATTACCAAGAGTTGAATTACTGGCTTGAAAGTACTGTACATGCATTTATAATAGTTCTTGCATTTTATACTCCAAGATTATCTAGTTCCCAGATATGATCAAGAACAAGTATTGCTAATGTTTTATTTTTAAATTTAGTTTTAGCTTTTTATTTTATGATGGGCACAGTGAGCGGTCATTTGGTGTGAGCAAGGAGAAGCCATCCTGTGCGTCTGTCTGGTTCCAAACTTACCTTGGGGTCTAAACTCACTGTGACAACTGTGACAACCAAGGTGAGCTAACACGTGTGGTGATACGCGGGCTGGTAACCATGTGGCCCATGGGCCAAAAGCACAGTCAAGGAACATAAGAATACATTTTCTAAAAACATATGCTTGTACCCTAAAGAAAAATATAATTTTCCCACCAGAGGGTTGACACTCGCTGTCTGCATCACATAAGATCAGCGCAGGCTATTGGCATCAGACATTCCACAGCATAAAGATGAAGCCTCGGGCTGGCAGGCGGGCTCTGCCCCATGCTGCTCTCTGAGAGCCATCCCTCGGGCTCTGCGACCGTCCCATCCATGGCCACACTCTGCCCGTCCTGAATGTCCTGTTTGGCTGCTTGGCTATCCAAGGTTACTCTCGGTGCTGCCTCCAGCTTCCAGGTTATACTGTGGGCAAGCTCCCCTCTTTTTTGGTGGCTGAGTACCCAGAATTGAACTCAGAACCTCCCACTTGCCAGTCAGGCACTACTCCACCGAGTGTAATCCCAAGCCCCTCCGCTGTGTCTTGCTGTAAATGCTCAATAAACTGTCGCATTTGGGAGGAAAACGTCCAAATCTTCCTGAAGCCCCGACTGCCTGCTACCACGCTGCTGCATCTCCAGTCTATGGCTCCTTCCTCAGGTCTGCTCACGGGCACTCTCCCCGGGGCTCCTCACTCCCCACAGGGACACCCTGCATTCACCTGATCGCTGGCTTGTGCCTTTCTCCTCCAGCATGGGTCCTGCCCAGGCTTTGCCAGGGACCCACTGATCTGCAGTGGGAGACCCTCCAGACTCGCATTCATCTGTGCTTCTGTGGGTCTAGAGCCACAGCGCCAGGCGGAGCCCTGGCCACTCCTCTCTGGGAGGGGCAGGCATCCGAGGCACAGTCAGCCTCTGTGGGCTGGACGCTTGGGCCCATAGGCCTAGCCTCCATCACCTGGTCTATCCAGTCCCTTTGACTAGAGCATCCTTTCTTGTTCTTCCAGCCAGCAGAGATGTTGCTCTCAATTCTGCTCTTTGGAAGTCTCTCTCCCCACCAGACCAACAATGTCTCTGGGGCCAGAAGAACGTTGCAGTATTTCATTTTTCCTCATGGTCTCAGTCCTAGTAGAGAGGCAACCCCCGCACAAAGATCAGAACACCTGGGTATGGGAACAGACCGGCCAGGGGGTGTGCATGTCAGCCATCACTTTCCCTGTGTTGGCCCCAGAATGAACGCGTATCCGCCAGCTGGCCAGCCGACAGTCTTGTGTGATAGCTGGGCTGGGCTGGAGCATAGCTGCTGTTCTCTCGCCTTAAGTTTAGTATTAACGTTAATCAGATGTTCACTCCCTCCAAGTCTGCAGAAACACACCTTGAAGCGAGGGTGGCAGGGTCCCAAATCCTGCTGATCTATAGCTGAAGATACAGCTGAGTGCCCTCAGTGCCAGCCCTGAAGAACTTTCTATGTGACACCAGGCATGGTAGTGTGCTTTGCGCATTTCCACCCGTGTGTAGAGCAGGGTAGGCACACTCTGTAGAGGCTGGCGGGGGAGGCCGAGTCCTAAGGGTGCTCAGGAGGAGCTGGGGCCTCAGGTGACCACACCCTGCTCCTGCTGACACTGATCTCACCCTCCAACATGTCCAACTTCTCCCCAAACATTTTGAAAAGGACACCAAGGGTTTCTCATTTTGCTCTGCTTCAGAATGATTTCTCCTGAATTAATTTGGGTCACTTACTTATTTTCCACTGTTTTCCTATGGATCACTTGCCCTACAATTGTTATGTACACTTCCTTCGGCCTTGATATTTAAAACAAAATCACTCAAGGCTTGGGAATCTGGTGGGAAAATGAGATGAAACTTTGAAGCAAACCCATGTGGTTGGCTGGGCTCCCTTCCCACACCTCACAATGGTGAGCACAGGGCTGCAGCCTTGCACGTGGGAGGGCAGGGAGCAGGCACACTGCCTCCTCACAGAACCTGCCACACAGGGCCAGCATTATAGCTCAGTGGACTAAGCACTTGCTTAGGTAAGCACGGGGCCACGGTTCAATCCCTGGTACCGCGTGCTCATGCCAGCCCTGCCCCAAGGTTCACTGAGCCAGTGATGGAGTTGGGCTGTAGTGGCACATGAGAGGAGGCCTTGCCTTCTGCTGCAGTCTCAGGAAAGGTCCTAAGCCTGAGTAGTGGCGGACCAAGGACAGGAGTGGGGTGTGCAGAGGAGCTCAGCATAGGCTTGCAGTGTTGAGCCCCTGCTGATCCCGAGCCCTCAGATAAGACACCATATACACCACTGGATGTATATTGTGAGCATCCGGTGCCCCATGGGGAGGATTCCTCTCCAAGGGATGTGTGTCTCCCGAGTTACACACTATGCCCAGGGGACATAATAAAATGGGACATGCTAGAGCTCACGGTGGCCTTCACTGTTGGCGATAGGCAGTTTCTGAACTGCCTTCAAGAAAGCCACTGAGCAAGTGGGCAGGAGGGCATCAGGATTTGCTGCCCTTTTTTCTGAAAAGCAGTCTTGCCTTCTCCTCAGCCTCAAGGCCGCTGAAGCATCTGATCCTTCATGAAAAGCACCTGCTGCCATGCTGAGCACTGTGCGCTCCACCCACCTAACTTGAATGGCAGTTTGCAGTGCTCCTCATATAACTGAAATAAATAAACTGACTTTTTTTTTTTTTTTTTTAGTTTTTAGCGGTTCAAATAAACTCTGTTCTCCCCAGGCCATGGAAATGGCTTAGGAAGTCAGAATTTTTTCTTTTTTTAACTTTAAAATTTTTGTGTCAATTACACATAATAATTAGACATATTTATGGAGTATGATGTGTTTCAATATAAGTATTCAATGTGTAATGATCAATCAGAATCATTGACATGTTAATTACCTCAAACGTTCATGATTTCTTTGTATTGGGAACATTGAAAAACCCACCTTAAAGCAATCTTTAGAGAGATGACACTATTAGCTCTAAATACTGTGCCACACATGGCTTAGGGACCTCACTGCACCTACTGTGTGATGCTGCTCCCTGTCCCTTCGTCCTCCATTCTGGCCTCTGGCATCTAGGAGTTCACGTCCTGCTCTGTGGAACCTGCTTCTCAGCTCCCACACTTGGGTGAGAACAAGAGTGGTTTGTTTTTCTGTGCTTGGCTTATTTCACTCAACACAGTGTCTTCCCAGGACATCCACTGTGTGCCAGCTGACCGGAGTCCATTCTTCTAGGCCTGACCAATAAGCACTTCAATACCTCAAATACAGTGCATGTTCTCTGCTTCCCATTCTAGGCACCCCTAGGTTGCCACGCAGTTGGTTCTGTAACTCAGCTGTATTGTGAATGGAGCAGCTTTGAACATAGGGTGCAGGCAGCTCCCGGACAGACCGATCAGGAGTGTCTCGCATCTACAGTGAGAGACAGGCACAGACTTCTGTGTGTTTTTTAAATTTTTGCACAAATGATATGCTAAAGAGTGTACTGCTCTGTAGTGCCCTAAGCACTTTCCACACCTTGGGAACCTTTGCCTAGCTAAGGGTGGGATGAGGTGTGAGGGCAGACACAGGCACTGAAAACTTCCTGTGTCCTGCATGTAGAGCTGAGCCTTTCAGGGGACTGACACACTCCTCCTCATAGCAGCAGAGGAGGAGGGAGGCCTCTCAGAATCAGCGCTGATGTTGGAGGAGAGGA
>PVJA010029139.1:15652-27004 GCA_004027025.1 Myocastor coypus | reverse complement strand
GCGGGCGCGCGGGCTCAGCTCCCAGCGGTGTGGTTTGGGTCTCCTCTGAATGATTTTGTAAGTGAACGTCTCTGGTGAAACTTGCTGCTTTGAATGGTTTGTTCTAAGGTTCCACAGCTTTTAGCTACGGAATTCAAATGGGCTTGGAAGTTCTGTAGTCTGTCATGAGGCTCAATGGTGATTCAGACTATACTAGCCTTGTCCTGTGCTTTTGTGGTTTATCATACAGCTCAGTGCTGACTCAGATTTCTATTCCCTGGGCCAGGGGTTCAGCTACATTTACTGCTAAAATAGACCTTTGTTCCCCAAAGGGAAGCAACCAGGCAAGCAGTGGATGCCTGATACCAGCACTGGAACTTTCAGACTGCCAAGGATAATACTGGTCCTCTATCAAAGATGGCAGCCCACCTTTGTCTGCCTTGCAAGTGTCTAAACAAGACAAAAACCACATACATGTAGGTAAACAGGATAAAATCTAATCAGTCAAAGTTTATAATTGTGCAATGTATTGTAAAGATTGTTTTTAACAAAGCATTTTTTCTGATGATTACAAAGTTCAAATGAAACAATATTTTTTTCTGATATTGAACAATACTTCCTAAACAAATCCCCATTGTTTCTTAGGACTCCTCTTTACCAAATATAACATCCCTTATCAGCCACTGTAGCTGCTGCCAGTATCCTCGGTTACACTGTGTCAACCATCTTCTCCCCATCACAGTCAACTGGACCGGTTGCAGCTACAATTCTATCATAGTACTTCTGTGCCAGCCATCCGCCAATTGATCTGACTCTCCACCTCCAAACCCAGAAAGTCTACTCAATTCTTGCCTATGTTAAATCACTGAGGAATTACCCAACTAAAACATTCTGTTTTACATCTTCTTTTACATGCTTACCCTGGTTAGATTATATCATCTAATGCCCACTTAGGATGATTCAGCAACACCTTCTGACTCTACAACCCTCATTAGTACCAGTAAATTTTAACAAAAGCTGAGACTGTAAAACAGGTTGCAGGCTGATAGAGTCAAGTCTCCAGTTGGAGACTTACTGTTATCTAACAAACCTCATACTCACATTTCCCAGTTGCCAGTCTGGAACCTGTGCCATAGTCCAGTTACATATTCCCTTCATAGCTGCTCAGAGGTCAGTCTCTCCTCCTAATCTTTCTAATTTCGGAAACTGCACTCAGTAAGTCAGCCTCAGGTTTATGTGGCCCTACTACCTACCGTGACTGAATGAGGGTGCCATGGGGGTCATCAGCGAACTTACAATAACTGCAAGATTTAAAAGTTCATTGTTTTTGTGGGTCACTATCAACAAAAATATAAGTTGTATAAACTATATATACTACAATCAAAGCTTTATAAATTCACTGGAATGCTATTAAGAAAAGTTATAAATAACTGAGGCGCCTTGAACCGGATTGTCTGGAAGAATAAACTCACTCTATATACAATTCTAACAAAGAAAATCTGTGTTATAGTAGGAATCCAATGTTATGCTTTTGTCCCAAACAATGCTGCACCTGATGACATTTTTACCAAAGCCTTCCAAAGTCTAACAATCCACTTAGAAAAACTAGCCAAAAAAGTCTGGCCAGTTTAGTCTTGCTAGTCTATATTCCCACCAGCAGTGGAAGAGTTTCTCCCCACAGCCTCTTCAGCATTTATCCTTCGTTGATTTCTTTATGATAGCCATGCTTTCTGGGATAAGATGGTATCTCAATGTTGTCTTAATTTGTATTTCTTGAATGGCCTGTGTTGTGGAACATTTTTTCTTTTATTTATTTGCCTCGCGTATTTCTTCCTCTGAAAACTGTTATTCATCTCAGATGCCCATTATGGTATTGGGTCTTTAAATTTTGGGGCCGTATGTTTTTTAATAATTCTTTATATATTCTTTATATATTCTACATAGAAGACCTTTGGTTAAGATTAGCTTCCCAAATTTATATGTCATCTTTTCACTCTGTTGGCAATTTCTTTGGATGTGCAGGAACTTCTTAGTAATAGAAGGTCTCAGTTGTTGATTATTTGAAGTATTTCCCTTGCAGTTTCATTTTTATTCGTAAACTACTTGCCTACCACTATGTCAAGACTTCCACCTATTTTCTCCTCTAGGAGATTTAGTGTTTCTGTTTCAATGTTTAGATCTTTAATTCATTTTTGGCCTTAATTTAATGTATGGTGGTAGACATGTGTCTAGCTTTAACTTTCACCATGTGGAGAGGCAGTTTTCCAGCACCATTTCTTAAAGAGGCTGTCTTTCTACCAGTGAACATGTTTTGTCCCTTTGTCAAGGATAAGGGGGTTAAGTGTGTTTGTAGTTGTATCTGTATCTGTATCTTTTAATCTGTTGCATTGATTCTTGGGTCTGTTTTATTGCTAGTGCCATACTGATTTTATTGTAGTGTGTAGTATGCTATTCCTCATTCTGGGAATTTTCCCAGAAGAGGTGAAAATATCATGCCACAATGATGTATGTGCAGCCATGTTTAGAGCAGCACAATTTCTCATACTCAAATCTTAGACGCAACCAAAGTGCCCATCACCTGAGGAATGGATAAGAATTTGTGGTATTTTTATAGAACGGAGTATTTCTCAGCTATAAAGAAAGACAAGCCAGAAGGCTTTATATGAAAGTTAATGCAACCACAGGCTATTCTCATAAGTGAAATAAACCAAATCTATATATGTAAATATTATATTGTCTCCTAGTGTAAGAATGTAAGAGAAAAAATAAAATATGAAAGGTATAATAGATACAGTGAAACAGAAGAAACGGAATTTGAGGATTAAGCAAAGAGGAGGAGAAAAAAAGATGAGAACTGTATAAAAGAAAAAAAGTAGAAGTATGTATAGAAAATGGTTGAGGTGATTGTACTGAAAATCTCCATCAGTCTTTTGAAAATAACAGTCAATGTGTAGAATTTTCACCTTTACCAACCCTGTTTGCTGATATCTGTCATCTGAGCAACTACACTGAGGTCAACAATGTGTAATACAAAAGTCATGCTTGAATACCTGGCATCTTGTTCTTCTAAATATGTATCATTTCTAATGTCATATCAATTACTATTATACTCTAAAACAAATTTCAAGCGACAAATGTGATGGTAAATTAGATAATATTAATCATTAGTCTGAAAATCTATAACATATATACTATTGCATGTTGCCTTGTGTATTTCTTCCTTTGTTTCTGAATTTTGTTCTTGCTTTCCTTTATCTTTTTGAAACAAAATTTTTTAAAAATTCAATGTAAAAAAAGATCTGGCTCATTTAATGACCCATTTGCAAGAGTACTGAAACAATCCTTTGACAAATAGATGGGCTTAAAAACTTCCATACTTCCCTGGTCAATACTATTTGATTCTAATTCTTATTGATACTATGTAGTCCCCTATGAATTTTGTTAATTTCAGAGATTAAGACAGCTCTCCAGGGGCTCAGCAGGATGGCTCAATGGTCTAAAGCGCCGGCTTAGCAAAGCTTAGGCAGCTGCAGGGACCGCAGTTCGATCCCTGGAACCACATGCTGCACCAGCCCTACCCTCAGGGCAGGTTGAACCAGCCATAAAAATAAACAAATAAACAAACAAAAGTTCTGAAACAAGAAATAATAAATTCTTAAAAAAAAAAAAAAAAAAAAAACGACAGCTCTCCAGAAAGAGGGACTCAGAGTTTATCCCAGTTTATACATTTAAGACTTAACTATACTCAGCACTCCCTAATAGACACAAATGCTATTACCCCTCCCTGAAAAGTTCCTGGAAAGCATCAAGAAAGGAGAATGAAAAGAAATCCTAACTCAATTGTAGCCTTTTATTAAATAAAATTGTAATAATTCTATTCTGATTATGAACTTGGCTAAATTATATGATTTGTCATCAAACTGAATCTTCTGTGAATGTGCCAAGCTACTACATATTTGACCATAAGCATTCCAAGTACTTTCTATTTCCTTCAACAAAAGCTCAACTTTTTTATTGAAACCACCTTATAAATAATAAAACTCTCTGTTACCCATACCCCAAATATTGGAGATTACTCCTGTGGAGTCCACTAGTATCAGTAAAGTTTTCTGTCTTCTCCTCAGCTCCTGGCTGCTGTTGATTTAATTTTCTCCACAAAATGATTCTACTTAAGGAAAGTGAAACTGTATGGGAAAACATCTCTAACATTTACTCTAATGGAAAAAGCACTGAAACCTGTGGTTGGTCTGTTTTTGCATAATCAAAGTTACTTTAGGTTTTTAAATGTTAAATTGTTGTTCTACTCGGGGACCAGGTATAACTCTTTAACTTTTCTGAATGAAAAAAAGAAGCACAAAGTCCAGCAGGCAGTATGCTCTGGCCAATGCCCCTTTGCCATGCTTGTCTGACTTGAAGTCAATTTATGGACTGACATCTCTACAAACTGAGAAACTAAATAAACCTTTATATTTGGGAGCTGGCTCACCAGTGAAAGAAACGTCACTAAGTATAAAATTCAAATAATGTCTCACTCAACATGTTAATGTTTAAATTTATTAGATATCATCAAATTATCTTTAAACAAGTCACATCATTGATATCATTCCAACAGTGCATTACAACAATACAGTCCCCATCGTCAATCACATCAGGTAACATTCAATGTTTTCATCCTATTTTTGTCAACAAGCAAAGAATAACATCATATTCTGTTATAATTTTGACTTGAATTTGTCTTTCTAAATACTTTTTTTCTTTTTCATCAGTTACTGGAACTAAGCTCAGGGTACTTTGGGAAACATAATACATAGTCATTGATAGATTCCACCCTGACTGCAAGCTGCTACAATATAATAAACCTCATTAAATATGACTGAATCCCAAAAACAACAGCTGATTTACCCAATGATCACTTCCTTCTTCTTTCTCAACCAAATCCTGGATACAATTCCCTTGCACTCAAGGAAACAAGTAGTGAGCTCACTTTATGTCAATGTACTTTCCCTTCAAATTCTGTCCCTAGCAAAAGTCCACAAAATATCAGTCATTATGTCTCCAGTTAGAGGATTTTCCCATCTCCCTTAGATATACTCTGTGGCCTCAGAGTCACAAAGGACCCTCCATTTCTTTTACTTCTGGTTTTTTGTTTGTTTGTTTGTTTTGTTTTGTTTTGTTTTTTCTTGTTTCAGAACTTTTGTTTGTTTATTTATTTATTTTTATGGCCGGCTCAGCCCACCCTGAGGGCAGGGCTGGCGCAGCATGTGGTACTGGGGATCGAACCGCGGTCCCTGCAGCCGCCTAAGCTTTCCTAAGCAGGCGCTTTAGACCACTGAGCCATCCTGCCGGGCACCTTACTTCTGTTTTTTGCTTCAAGAGAAAAATCTAACATTTTGGTGCTGTGACTTGGATTGTTGAGCCATGTAGCTCCTGACCACACACCTTGATTTTGAGCTCTTTCACCAATGAAATGTTTTCCTGCTCCACCTTCCTCTACTGACTATCATTCTAAATGAATCCAACACACCAGCTAGTCTCAGTTCTCACAGGTCAGCCTACTCTCTTCTCAGGTACTTTTGTTACATATCTTGTTACATTTTGTTCCTCTTGTCCCAAAAATTATAGACCCACAGATAAAGTCACACACCCATCCATCTGGAGCTATTCTCATTCATCTGGACCACCTTGTTTTGTTGCTGATGAACGAAAAAACAGGTGTCAGACTTTTTCTCTCATATTCATGCTGAGTAAGAAAGTAACAATTTTTTTACAAGGTCAGACAAATCCCCTCAGGATTTACCCTGAAATGATGTACAATGTTTAGGAAAACTTTTGTCAGTGTCAGCCATTTGGATAAGTCATGCCATTTGGATAAGTCATTGCTTGACAAATTTGCTCTCTGTGAAACCTGAGAGAATGTTTTCTGTCTAGGTGACTCTCCTTAGGCACACAATACATCATCTGTCCCTTTCCTCTGTGGCCCCATAATGCCCTTGAACAGAAAATTTGGGATACCACTGAGTTATAGGATGTTACAGTACAGATTGTCTTAGGTCCTGAATCCTCACTAACCTTGAAGGGCTGAGGCCAAAATATTGGCTATCCCTGTATCCCTTCTTTTTCTCTAGTTTTTGGTCTGCAAATTCAAGTTGCCAACAATTTATGTTGTTATATCTCACAGTGACAAAGAGAAGCTTAGCGGTATTATTATCCTATAATGGGCCCTTGAGTTTAACATCATTGCCTTTCTGAATATGAAACACCTTTGACAACATAGAACCGATATTTTCTATCAACCACTGATATTCTAATAAATCCCTGTAGAATGTGATAAAAAATTGTACATTTATACACAGAAATTTAAGAGTCTAAACATACACAAAATTGTAACAGATCAATCCTCTGGCTTTTTCTTGTCTCTTATTCTATTTTATTACCTTTTTTAAGGCATTTACTTGACAGTATAGCAACAATTTATATGATATTAGAAGCAGCACGGATGTAGAAGATAAGAATGAGAGGCATCCCAAGGATGGTTTTAGTCAGATAAAAAAGTTACATTTTTTGTTATATAGATCTTGCTTTAACTGGGTCTGAACCGTCCAGCAGAGAACTTTAACCATGAGGTATATAAAGTAAAGCTATATTAATATGCTGAGTCAACAGCTTCTAATATTGCCAGTTCTGCTAATAACTCACTGCTATTATGGACTATCTGTACATACAACTACTTCCTCCTAGTTCAATGAGAATAAACATTTGTACTAATAGTGTTTAGAAAAGTTATCATATCTGCATCTTGTAATCTGAACAGTGATTAGCAAGACAACAATGTGCACTGTATTAATTATTGTGGCTGTCCTACTACCTTGTTTTGAAACTGCCTCATTCTTATTTCTTTCTCATTAAAATTAGTAAAATTTTTAAAAAGTAACAATTTTGTAACATTGCCCCAAATTTTTGGTTCATGCTAATTCAGTTATGATGGGAAATATTTCTTCCTATCCTCCAAAATACACTCCACTGTGTTGTTTCTTAAAGATCCTCAGCATCCTTGGACACCAAGGATTTCTCAAACCCAAATAATTAACTTTTTGCTGCCAGATGGCTTGGTCACGATATAAAGTTGACAGTGATAGCCAATGGCCAAAAGGGAAATTTTGATGTCTTAGAATTTTTTTATCGCAACAGCAAATACCCAGAAATACATTAAAAGCCTTTGTAGGTCTGAGCACACACACCTTTCCCTCAGGCATGTGTGGGATGCCCAGATTCTTTTAGCTTATCAAATACTGCCAGACCCTTACTTGAGCCTCCTCAGAATATGTGTCTTCCTGCCTTCTTCCCTACCTCATACCCACAACCCACTAAGCCTCCTCCTTGTCCTCAAGTTAGATCTCTTTGCATCAGCACTAATATTTCCAACTTCTCTCCCTCTTCTTATCTGTCTCTCTGCCCACTGCTCTGTCCAGCTTCCCACCCATCGTCTCCTACCATCTTATCTTCATCTTTTATCTCCCTAAACCCTAGTGTCTTAACATATTCCTCCCAAAAACAGTCATTCTCTCTCCCAAGTTTCTCACTTTAGGACAAAGCATTATCTGGGAAAAACTGGCGGCACATTCCTCTCTGGGCATGCATACCCTCCTTCTATGCTCTTCCCTAGGCATCTAAACTGGCAGTTGTGGACAAGAGCTTAAGCGCCTTATCAATCCTGCTCTTCTTGCTGAGCCCACTTCATTTGCCCACAAGAAAAGACTTCTGAGTCAGTAGCTTCCTAGCCGTCCACCAGTTTGTGCTTAGGAAAGCCTCTTTCTCAGGTTCAGTCCCTGTTGGCAAGCCTCAGAAGGTAAAGGAGCCTGTAGAAATAAATTTGTAACTGCCCATGTAGGAAAAGTCTGTTAGACTTTTGATAAATTGTGACTCAGCTTTTCCAACTGTTACAAGCAGATGGTTTCACTTGCAAACTTCAGAGTGCTCAGTATTTACCAAAGGCTTGGGCAAAACCCAACCTCTTAGGTCTTTGAATTCATGTGCCCTCCATAATATTGAAGTTAATGGGACAGGAGAAGCCACTTCATTTGACACAATACATAATGGCCATAAAAGGTAAAAATAGGTTAAAGCTCACATTCAAAGATTGCTTAAGGTCAAGTTTAGTGAGAGAAGCCATGAGGACAAGCTAAAGTCTATGGCCAGGCCTGATTAATAGAGTTTGGCAGAGTAGATCAAGGAATAGAGTGTGAAATCTGTATCTGAATACAGTGATCTGATGTAATTCTAGGCCCAGCAAATCTCAGTTGGAGCCCAGACCTACCGGAGGATCCTTGCAACATAAGGTGGCAGGAAGTAAATGAGGTAAAATAGTCTGCCTGGAAGACTCCACATATGTGAATGTGAGGTTTCCTAGACAGAACTCCAGAAACAAGTTTGCATGGAAATTCCCAATTTATGGCCTGCTTTGTTGTATAGTGCTTGCCCACTGGTCTAAAATACGAACCTATTGTTTACAAAAGTTTGCCAGTTTATAAATTTCACTTGCTATTATAAGTATTACTACCTAGACTACTGTCAATAGGATACAATTTGTGTCTTAAGCATATATTCTTCATTGGGCAATAATATATGAAGGCACAAGGGTAAAAACCTCATTAAAGACCTATACTGAAACACAGAAGACACTGCCAAATTGAAACCAATATCCAACTCTCAGTGGCAAAAAAAGGAAAATCTTGGGACATATACAAATCAAGAATCTCTGACACAGTAGGGATACCTAAAGCATAGGCTTTACAGAGTCTCTGATTGCAATAATATAGCTTATAGTTGTCAAACTTTCAAAAAAAGTATCATAGAAATCAAAATAAAGACTTCCCTCTGAAATAAAAAAAATTACAAAAAGAAGGAAAAAGTTACAACGCAGGCTCCAAGCCCACCCAGAACAAATCCAGGAGACATCAATGTAGAAAAATTGGAAGTCCTACACACCATCCGTCTGAAACAGTAGCATCTAAAGTAAAACAAACAAACAACAACAAAACTACAGAAGGGTATACAAGAAATCTGATCAGAAATAATCTCTTAGGAACCAGGTGTGTGGTGCACACCTCTAATCTCAGCACTTGGGAGGCTGAGGCAGGAGGATTAGTGCAAGTTCGAGACCAACCTGAGCTCAAGGCCAGCCTGAGTTGTATAGTGAGACCCTGTCTCAAAAAGACAAACAAAACAAAACAAAAAAATCTCTTAGTTTAAAAAAGAAATGAAGTACTAACAAAAGAAGTAATGTGTTTCTCAAGAAAAGATTGATAAAAGAGAATAAAGGAGTGATGGAAATCTTGAATGAGCAAGATAGAAAAGAAATAGAATTCATAAAACATTGACAGAGATATACAGTCAATTAAAAGTTGGCAAAACTAATATTTTGGTCCTAGCTCTTCAAGATCAGTGAGGACTCGAGACAAAAAAAAAAAAAAAAAAAAAAATCTGAATTTTTTGTAGACTTTAACTGTGATAACAACTTAATTACGAGACATAAAATGCAGAGCTAGATTAGTATGGTGAGCTGTAAGAGGCTTAAATCAACAGCCCTAAACATTGCCAGTTTCACTAGTAACCCATTGCAATTATGAAACATTGGACTATGTATACAACTACTTCCTCCTAGTTCAAAGAGAAGAAAACGTTTTTTTTCTTTTTTTTTCTGAACCAATATTGATTAGAAAATTTTTCATGTCTACACCCTGTGCTCTGTATAACTTTTGTGAGGACAACAATATGCAGTGTGTCAATTATTGTGAGTGTGCTGCTAACATGTTTTGAAACTATCATATTGTTATCTCTTATTGAAAAGTAATAAAAAAAGAAGAAAAATTAAAATTACCAAAAATAAAAAAAGAAATTTAGCTATGAACCAATCAGCATATGGCCTTTTATTTATATGTAAATCTTTGCTTAGCTTATATGTTAAGTTCATTGACTAATATTGCTTTATTGAGAAATTTTATGATTTTCGTAATTTGTATATATCTAGGAATCTTCTTTTCATCCTGTAAGAGTAAAGTTTTTGTAAATAGGTATAGATGAGCTGAATTTAAACAGGATCTGTACTTATGTCACCCTTTTCATTCCTTATTGTTTGGATTTGAGTTTTTTCTTTTTTTTTTTTTTTTCCACATGAGGTTGGCTAGGGGTTTATCAGTTTTATTTAATTTTTTAAAAAACAACTCAAGCTAGAGCAGAACTCCACAGCAAAGTGTCCCTGTTAATTTGGGACCAGCCAGAACAGAACTCCAGCAGAAAGGCTTGGGTTGGGACTCTGCAACTGAACTCCCTGCAGAATGGCTAGATGGGAGACTCAGTGAACTCAACCAGGAGCAAAACATCTAACTAGCAGGACACAGTGGGGTCACTTCCATTGGCCACAGAAGAAAGAAGTCGAGCACAGCAGCCAGACACAAGCCAGGCTTAGTTGGTTGAGATCATTTGGTATGTCCTGACCCAGTGAGCTAAGACATACTTCTAGGGCCAGTGGGACCTAGAGCGAGATGCAAATCTATGGAAACATCTTTCCAAACAGAGGTGGCTACAAATAACTGGAGTAAACTTGTCAGTCTAGAAGACCCTAGGTACATCAAGGGGTGGGGGGACTAGACAGCATTTAGGAGAGGAAATTTAAATGCAAATTCCCAATTTAACATCTGTTTAGCTATACAACCATAATTTTTGCTCTTATAGTCTAAAATACAAACCCCTTAACAACAAACATTTGTCAGTTGTTAAATCTAACTACTGATAATTAGTGTTTCTAATTACATTACTGAAAATAAAGAGCAATATTTGCTGGAACAACATGTTCTCTTTTGGGCAATAATATTGAAAAGCAGTTAGGTAATAACATCACCAAAGCCCTACACCAAAGGGAAAAGAATAGTGCCAAACAGAAACCAGTCTCACTCTCAATCAATAGAAAGGGCAAAATCCTGGGACGCACATCAAACAAGAATCCCTGACACAGAAGAGATAATTAAAAAATAGACACTTTACATAGAATATCTGATTACAATACTACTATGATTAAATCCTCACAAAACAGTTTCACAGTATCAGAAAAAAGAGTACTCTGAAATGTCAGATGACAAAGAGAAGGAGCAAAATGCATTCTCAGGTCCTGGGGCCCACCCAGAAAAAGCACAGGATACACTAGTATAGGAGAAATTAGAAGTCATACACCTGACATCTGTGAAATAATAGTATTTGATGTAAAGAGACAACTGCAGAAGACTTCAGAGGAAATCAGATAAGGTATAATCTCCCAAGTGAAAAAAAAAAAAAAAAAAAAAAAAAAAAAAAAAAAAAAAAAAAAAAAAAAAAAAAAAA
>PVJA010029139.1:0-15552 GCA_004027025.1 Myocastor coypus | reverse complement strand
CTGGGCCGGCCATAAATTGAGTGAACAAAGGTTCTGAAACAAGATTAATTAATTAATTAAAAACAAAGATGAACAACATAAGACTAATAGGCATCAATGAGAAAGAAGGAGTCAACATACACAGTATAAAACTATTGATGGGCAGAAGTAATAGAAAACTTCCCAAATATTGGGAAACAATCTGACATTCATGTAATGGAGTCATATACAATTCCAAATAATACCAAGACAATTAAAATCACACCCATTCTAGGATTCTGAAGATCCTAGAATTTCAGGACAAGAACAGCATACTAAAAGCTATTAAAGAAAAGAAATGGATCACATGTAATGGAAAATCCATCAGAATAGAGGAAGATTTCTCTTCACAAACCACGTCAAAGTACTGCAAGGCTTACAAGAAAACAAATTCCAATGCAGACTGATATACCCTGCATAACGCTCCTTCAAATTTAATGGGGATTAAAAGGCTCAAATCAACAGTTTCCAACATTGCCAATTCTGCCACTAAACCGCTACTATTATGGAATATTGCTCTATGTATAAAACTACTTTCTTTTAGTTCAGTGAGAAGAAATATTTGTACCAATAGTGTCTAGAAAAATTATCATGTCTTCATCTTGTATTCTGAACAGCTACTATGAAGACAACAATATGTGTTGTATGAATTATTGTGGCTGTCCTGCTAATGTGTTTTGAAACTTGTCTCAATTTTATTTCTTATTAAAAGCAATTAAAAACATTTAATAGAGAAGTGATATACTTCCGCAACAAAGAACAACTAAATTATATCATGACGACCAATCCAACACTACCCAGAATACTAAAAGATATTCTAGAAAGAGATAAAATGACCACAATTCCAAGAATGAGAATAGAAAGAACCCACCAAATATGGAAAGCAAAGGACAACAGAGGTAACCAACAGCACGAAAATAACATGACAAATGTTAATACATATCAATTTTAACCATCAACGTAAAGGAACTCAAATTACCAATTTAAAGAAATAGCTTAGCAGAGAAGTTTAAGTGACAAAATCCAACAATATGCTACATAGAAGAAAGGCGTTTAACTCACAAAGAAATACATGACTGAAAGTCAAGGAAAGGAAAACAAAATTACATGACACAGGAACTCATAAAAAAACATGGGTAGCAATCTTGTTTGCAGACAATCTGAAGTTGAAACCAAGAATTATAAAAAAAAAAAAAAATTGAGAAGGCCAATATATAATGATTAGATGAAAAATATGACAGGAAGAGATAAGTTATAAATATGTATGTACCTAATATAGGAATACCCAATTATATAAGACAAATCTTGATGGATATGAAAATCCAATGTCTAATACAACATCCTTAACAATGCCTTATCTCAAAAAGACAGATTGATCAGACAAAAAATTAGCAAGTTAGGATTGAATGAGATCTTTGAACATTGGACTTAGTGGATATACGCAGAGTGTTCTAGAGAACCATATCTGAATGTATATGCTTTCCAGATACTTGTTGGATGTTCTAAAATAGATTACATACAAGTCCATAGGTCATGCTTAAATATATGAAAGAACACATAAATTACCCCATGCTTGTTATTTGACTAAAGTGTAATAAAACTGGAAATGAATGACAAAAGAAACCATAAAACGCTCACAAATATATGGAAATTAAATAAAAATCTCCTGAGTAATAAATAGGTTGAATATAAAAGTAAACAAGAAATTAACCAATATACATTTCAGTGAAAATTCATGCAAAATTACCTGAATTGGTAGGATTTATGAAAGCAGGGAAATGTATAGTGTTGAACTCACACATTAGGAAAGCAGAACAAGAACAAATAAAATTCTGATGCTGTACCTAAAGTTTCTAAAAAAGAAGAGCAAACCAAATTCAAAACTGAAAAGGAGAGGGGAAATCTTACAAATTAGTGCAATTAAAATAAAAACTAATGCAAAGAACTAATGGTTCAAGAACATGGTTTTTTGAAAGATTAAATAAAATGTAAAGTTCTACCTAGCCTCATCACAAAAAGGAAAGATAAAACTCAAATTCAAGCAATAAGAAATGAAAACGGTGAAATTACGACAGATCCTGTGGAAATTTAGGAGACCATTAATAGCTACTTTAAAAATTTTGTTCTCACCGAATTGAGGACAGAAAAAAAAAAAAAAAAAAAAAAAAAAACAGTGGACTGATTCCTAGAAAGGCACAAATTACCAAAACTCAAAGAAGATACAGTAACTCTCAATAATGCAACAATAACCAATGAAACACAAAATGTAATAAAAATCTTTAGGACAGAGAAAAGCCCAGTTCCTGATGATTTACAGCTGAATTCTAGAAGCAATTTGCAGAAGACAATGCCAATCTCTTCATACTCTTCAATGAAATTGAAAAGGAAGAAATCCTCTCCAAATCATTCCTAGAGGCAAGTATTACACTGGTACCAAAAACAGGGAAATATTCAACCCGAAAAGAAAACTATAGGCCAGTCTCTAATATGAAGATAGAGGCAAAAATGCTCAAGAAATCCTAGCAAATGTAGCACAACAAATCATCAAGAAGATTATATGCCACAATCCAACAACCAACATAATTTTAATTTTATTTATTTATTTGTTTCTTGTTTCAGAACTTTTTTGTTTGTTTGGGTTTTTTTGTTTTGTTTTGTTTTGCTTTTGTTTACTTTATGGCCAGCTCAGCCTCCCCTGAGGGCAGTGCTGGCGCAGCATTTGGTACCAGGGATTGAACCGCGATCTCTGCAGTCACCCAAGCTTTCATAAGCAGGCGCTTTTAGACCACTGAGCCATCCTGCGGGGCCCCAACCAACATAATTCTAAATGGAGAAAAGATGAAATATTTCACTCTGAGATCAAATACAAGATAGGAATGTCCCCTATCACCTCTTCTATTCGGTATAGCTCTGGAATCATCAGCTAGAGCCATTAGAGAATAGAAATTTCTACATTCTCAATTCTGCTGATAACCCACTACTATTATGACTATTGGACTATATATACAACTACTTTCTCTTAATTCAAGGAGAAGAAATATTTGTACAAATAGTGTTTAGAGAAAATTTATCATGTCTGCATCTTGTACTCTGCTCAATTGCTGTGAAGACAACAATATGCATTGTATCAATTATTGTGGCTGTCCTACTAAGGTTTTTCAAAATGTTTCATTGTTATTATTAAAAGTAATAAAAAAGGAAAAGCTAACCCATGATTATTTTCAGATGACATAGTACTCTAATTGGAAAAATGTTTTTAAAATCCACTAAGAAGCTTATAGAATTAACAAAGAAACTTAGTAGTTTAGCAGCTTACAAAGTCAATTCCCAAAGTCAGTAGCATTCCATCTACACAGATAACAGAAACACTGATAGAGAAATTAGAGAAGCAGTACCCTTCACAACTGTATCCCAAAGTAAAGAAATACCTAAAACTTCAATTAAGGAAGTAAAAAATCTACACAATGAAAACTACAATACAATACAAAGAGCAAAGAGGATTTTGGAAAATGGAAAGATACTGCTTGCTCCCGGAGAGGAAGAACCAACATGGTGAAAATGGCTATACTCCCAAAATTGTGATACAGCTTTAATGCTATCTCTACCATAATATCACCAACATATCTCACACACATACAGAAATGATTCTTAAAATTCTTCAAATGTTTCCTAGAATAGCAAAGGCAATATTAGTCAACAAAAACAAGGCAGGAGGTATTACAATCCCTGATTCGAGGTTCTACAATAAAGCTACTGTGATAAATTGAGCATGGTAATGGAAAAAATACAAAAGAAACAAAAAAACCAGACCCAAGGATTAGTGGAACAGATTAGAAATGCAAATTCGACTACGAACACACTCATACAACTTATCTTTCACAAAAGGGTCAAACATGTTCACTGGAAGACAGCCTCCTTAATAAATGATGCTGGACAAAATAGCTCTCTGCATGTGAAAAACTAAAGCTTTATCTGGTATATTTCCATTCAGTATACTAAAACCAAAATGGATTGAAAATGAAACAGGTGACTAGCGCCAACAGGACTGCACCCAGGGGCGTCTGCTTGCCGCTCCACTGAGGTTTCCATTAACAAAAGCTTATGGAAAAAAATGGTATACTTGCTTGGAAATAGAAGTCATGAATTTCATTTCAATTCAGGGAATTTTGAGATAAGAATTTGCTCTGTCCGACCAATGAGTGGGTATGCAGGTAGGACCTCTAGGCCTACAGGACCCTGCACCTCCACCAGAACTCGGTCCCCACCAACAACAGTCAGACTGACCAGCGGGCATGCAAGTAGGAACTCTCGGCCTATGGCACCTGCACTTCCACTAGAATTCAACTCTCTGCCCACAGCATCTCCAACCATCCAAAAAAACGGTGGGCACACAGGTAGGACCTCTCACCCCGTGCCCCCACCCTACCACCAGAACTCTGCCCTGCCCACAGCTCATGACTGGTGGGTACATAGACAGGAACACTAGGCCTGCACCCCTGCACCACTGGAACTACTACCTCACCCAGAATACAACTCCTGCATCTGCTGTGGATCCCTGCAGGAAAATTCTCTGTAGAGAGGCTGGGGGTCAGAACCTACCAGCTAACCAAGCAGCTGAGCCTCTTGATAGAGGAGCACAGCGGTATCTCCTCCAAAAGCTGCAGCAGGAAGAAGCTGAGCACAGCAGCCAGACCCAGACAGGCACATCCACACAAGATCAACCTTCGTAGATTGGTACTCAAATTTCAGTAGGCACTAATGGCATAACTTCACCAAAGTTCTGCACCAATGGTCACAGATCACTACTATACAAAATGATATAGACAAGGAGCAAAATGAAGCCTCAGGTCTCAAGCCCACTCACAACAAATTCAGGACACGTAACGATTGAAGAAAATGGGAGTCATGCAGCCAAAAATCTCTCAGTAGCATCTGAAGTAAACAAACAAATGCAGAAACATACAGAGGAACTCAGATTGGAAATGACCTCTGAAGTAAAAGAAGAAATCTCTGAATTACTAGAGTATGAAGAAAAAATAATAGCTGCAGAAAATATAGAGGGAATCAGATCAGAAATAACCTCTGAACTAAAAAAAGACATCTTTAAATTTATAGCCTTTCAAGTAAAGGAACAACTGCAGAAAAGTTGAGAGAAAATGAGAGCAGAAATAATCTCTGAAGTAGAAAAAGAAGTACAATGAAAGACTTAATAAATGGCTCTAAAGAAGACACTGATAAAAGTTAGAGAAGAATAAAAAAATGATGGAATCCTTGAAAGAACAATATAGGAAAGAAATAGATTGCAAGAAGCAATTTCAAAGAGATATACAAGAAAATGAAATCGCAATCACAAGCTGCCAAAACCATATGAATGAAAGTAAGGTAGAGTTTCAGATATTGAAGACACAGTCATGGCTAATGAAAAGGTAAGAAAGGATCTCTTAAAAACAACCAGGATGCAGGGAAAAAAGATTCAACATCTGCAAGATGAAACAAAAATGAAAAATGGAGATTGATAGGAATCAACGAAAAAGAAGGAGTCAATACAAATGATATAAAAGGAATATGGGCAGAAGAAATAGCAGAAAACTTCCAAACTATGAGAAAACAATTGGACATTCACTTACCTGAAGCATGCAGAACTCCAAATAACATAAACCTGACTAAAAACACACCCAGATATATAATAGTCAAGATCCAAGAAATCCAGCGAAGAATAATATACTAAAAGCCACTACAGAAAAGAAATAGATCCCATTTAAAGGAAAACCCATCAAAATAGTGGCAGATCTCTTCCCAAACCAGGAAGTCAAGAAGAGAATGGAGCAGAGTTCCTCAAGTCCTCCACGAAGTAAATTTGAGCCAAGACTGGTATAGCTCACAAAAGTCTCCTTAAAGTATGAGGCAGAAGTGAAATACTTCCATGACAAGGAGCAACTAAAGAATTTCATAACAAGCCATCCCTACACAGAATTCCAAAAAATTCAAGATGAGACCAAAATGACAGCAACTCTATAAATAAGACCAGAAAGAATCCACAAAATAGGGCTACCAATTAAACAGGACAAAAAGGGGTAAACAATAGTAAGTAAAAGACATGTCAATCATAAGTCAATACATTTCATTTATAACCAATGTAAATTGATTCAATTCCCAAACTAAAAGAAATAGACTGGCAGAGTGGATAGGAAGCAAAATCCAACAATATGCTCCATATAAGATATACATTTAACTCATAAAGAAATTCATAGGCTAAAAGTTAAAGGATGGAAAACAATACTATATGACCCAGCAGCAAAAAAAAGAAAAAATGGGGGGGGGGCAGGGGGGTAGCAATGCTGTTTGCAGACTGTCTATACTTCAAACTAAGGTTGATCAAACTAAACAAAGAAGACTACTACATACTGTACATACTAGTTAGGGCCAAAATTCAAGATGAAGAGGTAACACTAATAAATATGTATGCACCCAACATGGGAGCACCAAGTTATATAAAACAAAGCTTAATCGACATCAAAAATCTACTATCCAATATCACTATCTTAACAGGAGACCTTAACACCTCTTTTCACCAAAATGATAGGTCAAACTGACAAAAAAATTAGCAAAGAAGTCGCAGAACTGAACCACAACTTGGAACAACTAGACTTGATGGATGTACACAGTGTTCCACCCAACCACTTCTGAATACATATTTTTTTTCAGTTGCATACGGGACATTTTCCAAAGTGGACCACATACTAGTACATAGGCCATGCTTAACTATATGCAAGAAAACAGAAATTATTCCGTGCATATTATCTGACCACAGTGTAATGAAACTGGAAATAAATGACAACAGAAATCACAAGAACCCCAGAAATACCTGAAGTTAAACAACACCCCTCTCAGCAATCAGTGGGTTACAGATGAAATTAAGCAAGAAATTAAACATCTACAATTTAGTGAAAATTCAAACACAACATACTGGAATTTATGGAATGACATGAAAGCAGTTCTTAGAAGGAAATTTATAGCTCTGAGCTAACACATTAAGAAAACAGAACAGGAGCAAATACTCTCATGCAGCATTTAAACTGACTAGAGCGGGGCCCGGCAGGATGGCTCAGCGGTCTAAAGCGCCTGCTTGGGAAAGCTTGGGCGGCTTCAGCGACCGTGGTTCGATCCCCGGGAACCACATGCTGCGCCAGCCCTGCCCTGGGGGCAGGCTGAGCCAGCCATAGAAATGAGTGAATAAACAAAGGTTCTGAAACAAGAAAAAAATAAATAAAAATAAAAATAAAAAAAATAAAAAAATAAAAAACTGACTAGAGCAAACGAAACCCAAATCCCAAAGATGATAGAAAATTATAAAGATTAGAGCAGAAATTAATTCAATTGAGATAAGGAAAACCATACAAAGCATTAATGAATCAAAAAGCTATTTCTTTGAGAGTTTAAATAAATTTGATAGGCTCCTAGTTAACTTCATTAAAAGAGGAAAAAAAGAACTCAAATTCAAGCAATAAGGAATGAAAACAGTGAAATTACTACAGACCAGTAGAGATTTAGAGGATCAATAATAGCTATATTGAGAATCTTTACTCACAGAATTGAAGACACAGATGAAATGGACAGCTTCCTAAAAGGTAGAAACTACAAAAACTGAATCAAGAAGATATAAGAACTCTCAATCTAACAGTCAGTGATATACAAAATGTAATAAAAAGTCTATCAACAAAGGAAAGTCCAGGACCTGATGGATTCACCACTGAATTCTACAAGAAATTTATGGAATACATAATCCCAATATCCCTCCAAATGTTCACTGAAATTGAAAAGGAAACAATCTCCCAAAATCATTCCTAGAGACAAGTATTACACTGATACCAAAAACCAGAGAGAGAGAGAGAGATAACTGAAAAGAGAGCTGCAGGCCAATTTCTCTCATGAACATAGATCCAAAAATCCTGAATAAAATACTTGCCAATTGAATACAGCAAATCGTCAAGAAAATTATACACCATCTTTTTGGGTAGTATGGATAGGATTTATCCCAGGGATGCAAGGATGTTTTAATATATGCAAATCTATAAATGTAATACAATATATTATTAGAACCAAGCCAAAAATTACATGATTATTTCAATTGGTTCAGAAAAGGCTTTTGACAAAGTCCAAAATTCATTCATGTTCAAATTTCTACAGAAAATTGGAACACAGGGCATCTACTTCAATCTGATAAAAGCCATCTATGAAATTCCAATGGCTCACATAATTCTAAATGGGGAAAGGTGAAGTCTTTTACTCTCAGATCTGGTATAAGACAAGGATGTCTTGTATTGCTACTCCTATTCAATAGAGTTCTGGAATCACTAGCTATAGTCATTAGACAAGAGAGAGAAACAAAAGGAATAAGAACAGGTAAAGAAGAAGCTAAACTATCATAATTTGTCAATGATATGTAATACACTTGGAACACCCAAAAAAACTTCATCAAGCTGCTACAGTTAATAGACAAATTCAGTAGCATATCAGGATACAATGTCAACACAAAAAAGTCAGTAGCATTCCTCTATACAGATAGTGAACACACTGAGAGTGATATTAGAGAAATAATACCTTTTACAATAGCACCAAAAAAATAAAATACTTAGGAATTAACCTGACTAAAGAAGTAAATGATCTATTCAATGAAAAATACAGTACTTAATGGAAAGGTATTCCCTGCTCTTGGATAGGAAGAATCAATATTGTGAAGATGATCATACTCCCAAAAATGTTATACAGATTTAATGCAATCCCAATCAAAATACCATCAACATACCTCACGGACCTGGAGAAATCAATCCTAAAATTTATTTGGAGCCAGAAAAGACCTAGAATTGCAGAGACAATCCTGGGCAACAAAGATACGGCAGGAGGCATTACAATTCTTGACTTAAAGTTATACTACAGCCACTTTATTTTGGACAAAGGGGCCAAACATGTTTACTGGAAGAAAGATAGCCTCTTTAACAAATGGTGGTAAGAAAACTAGCTTGTACATGCTGAAAACTAAAACTTGACCTACGTCTATCACCATACACTAAACTGAAATCAAAATGGATTAAAAATCTAAATATTAAAAGAGAAACACTAAATGCACTGACTGCAAACAGAAAGTGGGAGGCAATCTTGAAGACATCGGGGTAGACAAACAGTTCATGGGCAATAATCAAAGTGCACATTTAACATTCAAATATCAACAACTGGGACATCCTCTGGCCAAGAAGTTTTTGCATGTCAAAAGAAATTACCAAGAGACTGAAAAGCCAACCCACTAATTTTGAAATAGTTTTAAGAAGTATTCAAAGTCTTCCTTCTAGAATTTATAAAGAACTAAAAACATTAGGGCCCCACAATCAACGACCTCATCCAGAAATGGACATCTTAGTTGAACACACACTTCTCAGAGAAAGAAATTCAACAAACATATAAATACATGAAGAAATGCTCTAAATCACTAGCCATTTGTGAAATGCAAATTAAAACAACACTTAGGTACAATGTTACCCAGAAAGAATGGCTGATATAAAGAAATCAACCAACAACCAATTGGAGAGGCTGTGGGGAAAAATTAACATTTCTCCACTGCTGATAGGAATGCAGACTGGTGCACCCATTATGGAAAGCTGTGCGGAGGATCCTTAAAAAACTATAACTGGAAATCCCATTCAATCCAGCTATTCCCCTACTGAGAATTTTCCCAGAAGAACTGAAAACATCATACCACAGTAATATCTTTGCACCTATATTTATAGCAGCACAATTTATGCTAGCCAAATCCTGGAAACAACCAAAATGCCCATCATCTGAAGAATGGTTGAAAAAGATGTGGTATTTTTATACAATGGAATATTACTCAGCTATAAAGAATGGTAAGCTGGAAGACTTCATATATACATGGATGTATATTGAACATATTAATGAAATAAATCAGACCTACATGTGTTAATATCGTATAGTCTCCCTAGTGTAAGAACTCTAAAGAAATAAAAAGTTTAGGGAATAACACAGCTGAATCAAAAATAAGGACTTAAGCATTAAACAACAAAGTGACTGCAAACTGAAAAGACAGGAAACATGGCAGGAGCAAATCCATACACTTAACAACACAGGGTGAATTAGATAGTGGTCCTAAGAACCACCAAAATATTTTTCACAATAGAAAAGCCATGTGTAACACTAAAATTATGCTTGGAATGCCTGTCATTCTTGTCTTTCAGATTTGTGCTGCTTCTAATGTAATTTCAGTTATTGCTATACTCTCTCAAGTAAATGATTGGTTTACAAGAAAAAGGGATATTAAATGATAATAAGAGAGTAGAAAAAATGTCATGGAATTGACCAGCTAAGATTTTGTATATATTTAGATTTCTAAATGTTTGTGTAAAAATGTGTAACTGCTTTTATCATATTGTATAGGATTTTGTTAGAATATCAATGATTGATGGAAAATACTGATTCCAAGTTCAGTGCAAGATGCTTAATATTCAGAAAGGCAGTGATGTTAAGCTCAAGTACATGTTTTATAGAGTAATAGTATCACAAAGCTACTCTTCTGGAGGGTTAATACTGTAAGTTTACAGACCAAAAATTAGAGAAAAAAGAAGGGCTATAAAGATATCCAATGTTTTAGCCCTTCTCCTTCAATGTCAGTGAGGACTCAGGACATAAGAGAACCTGTGCTGTAACCTCCTATAAACCAGTGGTTTCCCAAGTTTATTGTTCAAGTAGATTAAGGCACCACAGAGGTAATTGATTTGACTATGCATAGTGTGCCTAAGGAGAGCCACGTAGAGATAAAACATTCTCTTAGGTTTTCACAGAGAGCAAACTGGTCAAGGAATCGCCATGACTCATCCAGATGGCTGACACAGTCAACAGTTGTACAAAGCACTGTTCATGATTTCAAAGTAAATCCTTGGGGGATTTGACTGACCTTGGGAGATGCAAAAGTTATGTGTTTTGTTAGACAGGCTGTGCTTTAACTTGCTATTAACTACCCAGCAGTAAAGTTTACCACAATACATAAAATACAAAGCTATATTAGTATGCTGAGTTATAAAAGGCTGAAATCAACAGCTTCTGATATTGCCAGTTTTGCCAATAACCCAGTGCTTTTATGGAATACTGGACTATGTATACAATTACTTTCTCCTAGTTGAATGAGAAGAATTTTTTGTACCAACAATGTTTAGAAAAGTTATTACATCTACATTCTGTGCTGTGTATAATTAATATGGGGATAACCATATGCATTGTACCAAATTATTAAAAAAACTTAAAACACATAAAAAGCTATAAAAATCTAAGTATTAAAACAGAACACTAAATATCCTGAAAGAGAGCATAGTTGGATATCTTAAACACAATGGTCTGGCAGGGAGTTCATTAACAATAATGAAAATGTCCAGGAAATACTTGAAACAATCAACAGCTGGACCTAGTATTGCTAGGAAGTTTCTGCACATCTAATACATCACTAACAGAATGAAAAGAGAACACCAAAATTTGAAAATATTTTAACCAACACGAAGATCTTCTATCTAGAATACATAAACAACTAAAAGAAATTAGGACCTCCAAAATTAAAGACCCAATCCAAAAATGGACATCTGAGAGAAGTGCATGCTTCTCATAGGAAAAAATATAAGAAGCACATAATCATATGAAAAAATGGTTCACAACACTGGCCACTTGAGAAATGCAAATTAAAACAACATTGAGATACCATCTCACTCCTAAAAGATATATCATCATAATAAAATCACTAATAGCACATTCTGGAAAGCTGTGGGGAAACAGGAAGACTTGTCATTGCTTGTTGGAATGTAGACTGGTACAACCACTGTGAAAACCAATGTAAAGAAGTCTAAAAATATTAGAAGTGGAAATCTCAAACCAACTATTCCCTTTCTGGGTATTTTCCTCATCACACTACAATGCTACTTGTGCATCCATTTTTACAGCAGCACAATTTATTATAGCCAAATCTTGTAAGCAATAAAATGCCCATCACCTGAAGAACTGATGCAAAAGATGTGATATTTTTATACCATGGAATATTACTCAGCTATAAACGGACAAATTGAAAGCGTTCACAGGTAAGTGGATGTAATTGGAGGATATACGCATATGTAAAATAAATCAAATTCATTTTTCTAAATGTTGTATAGTCTCCCTAGTGTAAGAACATGAAAGAAGATATAAAACTTGAAAACTATATCACATATAGTAAAACAGCATCTAATTGTCTCCCAAAGACTCATATAAATCATGGAGTTGTCAAACTGGAGCTAGAAGGATGTGGCCAGATGACCAGGGTGGGGCTTGAAGGCAGGACCAGAGAGGCATGAACTATGAACTGCCAGCATGCAACTCCTCTCTGCTTCAAGACCTGGTGGCCTCTCTTAGTGGTATGGAGTGGATCATCCTGGACACGGTGCACCCCAGCCTCTCTCTCAAACCCTATAGAGTGGGGGCAGTGGCTTCAAGCCTCCAGTAACTGTGAGCTAAATAAACCCTTCCTTTTCTAAGGTTGTGTGTCAGGTATTTATTCACAGAAACAATAGAACAGTAATCAAGACAGTAAGAAACAAAATTTGCAATGAAGATGAAAGGAGAAAGAATAGAAAAAGGCAAGGAGAAATACATGCATAGATACATGATGGGTGAGGGTATAGTACTAAAAATTTCCATCAATGGTTTTGCAAATAACAGTTAATGTGTAGAATTTTCACCTTGACGGACTCTGTATACTGATATCCGCAATCTGTTAACTACATCAAGGACCATGATGTGTGATACAAAAATCATGTTTGAATACCAGGTATCTTGGTCTTCTAAATGTGTACTATCTCTAATGTCATATCAATTATTATATACTTTCTTAAAAATAAATTTTTAAAAAGACAAAAAGAAAAAAAGAGGGCGAAGAAAAATATAAGATTTCTGAAAAACAAGTGGTAATATGCAATCATATGTCCAATCTTTGATAGCTATATTTGGTTATCTGAGCAACAAATTTGATGATAAAATAGATATGATATCAGCCATTGTTAATTAGATATTCTTGTTCTGAAAATTTGTAACATATATATTGTATGTTACACTGTCTATGTCATTGTTTCTGATTTTCTCTTTGTTTCCCACTTGTGCTCTTGCTTTGCCTTTTACTTTTCAAAATGAAATAAAAATTTAGTTTAACAAAACCCCAGCTCCTTGATTCATTAATACTTAGTATTGTTTCCTTTGTCTCAATAGCATTTTCTGCTCTATACATTACACGTCTTTCCACCTTTCAGGTATTGGGTTTTGTGAAGTTTGAGGTGCAGCATCAGGGCATTATTTGTTCCTCTTCTCTACTCTTAATGTGTGAGTTCACAGCTATAAATTTCCATCCAAGAACTCCTTTCTTTGCATCCCACTGTTTTGATAAGTTATGTT
This sequence comes from Myocastor coypus, assembly GCA_004027025.1. NCBI lineage: Eukaryota > Metazoa > Chordata > Mammalia > Rodentia > Myocastoridae > Myocastor > Myocastor coypus. The sequence goes on along the minus strand of PVJA010029139.1, from coordinate 2,064 downwards.
TGAATTTTCAGAGAATTGTAGATAATAGTTTCTTATTTAATTTCATTTGTAACCCGTTGGTTGTAAGAAGGATGTTAATTTTTATACATTTATGGGATTTTTGAACTTGCTTTGTTACACATTTCCAGTTTCATTGTACTGTGATCAGATATTATTCATGGAATACATTCAGTTTTCTTGCACCTATATAAGCATGATTTATGGATTAGTATGTGGCCTATTTTATAGAATACTGCATGTGCAACTGAAAGGAAAGTATATTCAGATGTTGGTGTGTGGAAAACTCTGTAAACATCCACTAAGTCCATTTATTCAGAGGTTTGGTTCCCTCCTGGTACTTCTTGGTTAGGTTTTTGTCCAGTTGAGTTTTCTCTTTGACATAAGAGGATGATAAGGACACCTGTAAAGTTTATGATATTTTAAGGAGGGTCACCTAAAGCAAAAAATCCTCTCAGATTTTCACAGAGAGCAAATTGGTCAAGGAATGGCTGTCACTCATTCAAAGATCTGCAAAGAGTATACATAGTTCCAGAGCAAATGCTGAGGAGACTTGAATGACCTTGTCAGATAATAAAAGCTACACTTTTAGTTATATAGGTCTTTCTTTAATTTGGTCTTAACCATCCAGCAGAAAAATGTAACCACAATTAGGATGCAAGAAAAAATAATTCAACATCTACAAGATGATGTGAAGATCAACAATGTAAGACAAATAGGCATCAATAAGAAAAAGAATCTGTACAAATGACATAAAAAGAATATGGGCAAAAGTAATAGCAGAAAACTTCCCAAATATGGAAAAGCAATTTGACATTCAGCTAACTCAGCATATAGAACTACAAATAATATCAACCCTATTCAAATCATACCTAGACATATAATAATCAAGATTCCAGAAATTCAGAACAGGAACAGTATGCCAAAAGCTGCTGGAGAAAAGAAACATCACAGCCGGGCGTGGTGGCTCATGCCTGTAATCCCAGCACTTGGAATGCTGAGGCAGGATTGGTGTGAGCTCGAGACCAGCCTGGGCTACAAAAGTGAGCTCAAGGCCAGCCTCAACTGCATAGCGAGACCCTGTCTCAAAAAAAAAAAGACAAAAAAAGAAATATCACATTTAAAGGAAAACCAAAAATAATAAACAAACAAATAAATAAATAGATAAAGGAAAACACATTAGAATAACAGCAGATTTCTTTTTACAAACCATCAAGTCAAGAAGAGCATGGAGCGCAGTACTTCAAATCTTGAAAGAAAACAAATTCCAGCCTAGAATGCTGTACCCTGCAAAACTCTCTTGCAACCTCAGTGGAGATGTGAAATACTTCCAGGACAAAGAACAACTGAAGAATTTCATGATTACAAAGCCACCTCTACATAATTTACTAAGAGATATTCTAGACTAGAATCAAAATGATAAAACTCCATGAAGGGGAATGGAAACAACCCAGCAAGTAGGGAAAATAATTAAATACAGGAGAAAAATAGGTATATGACAGCAATCTTTCAACTGTTCTTTTATATACAGCAGCAGAATATGTCCATCAGCGTATTCTGCAAGTGTACTTCTATTTTATCTTTTTTCTCATTAAACTGAATTTAAAAACTAAAAACAAAAAGAAAAGATGCTATGTCTGTATCTTGTACTCTGAATAATTACTGTGAAGACAATAATATGCAATTTATTACTGTAACTTTCCTAGTAACCTGTTTTCAAACTGTCTTTATTGTTATTTCTTTCTCATTAAAAGTAATTAAATTTAAAGAAAGACAGCGACAAGCCAGGGAAAACAAAACAAAATACAAAAATCAAAGACAAGGGGATATACTGGGAGCCATGAAAGCTAGAAAATTGATCAAATGTGTGGAGGTAGAACTAGGCCTCAGTACCTAAAGCCAACACACTATCCTGAGATAAACATCTTGCTTAAGGACAGCTAATAGTTCCTAGTCAACTTTGTGTCACATGTTACTCACTTTGGAAAAGGATAAAGGGCTGCTTTGTTGGAAAGAAAGAAAGAAAGAAAGAAAGAGAGAGAGAGAGAGAGAGAGAGGGAGGAAGGG
>PVJA010029138.1:0-26902 GCA_004027025.1 Myocastor coypus | reverse complement strand
CTTCCAGGGTCAAATCCCCTCAGGATTAAGTTTGAGACCATAGACAGTACTTTGTAGAACTGTTGTTAGTGTCAGCCTTCGGGACGAGTCACGGCCATTGCTTGGCCATTTTGCTTTCTGTGAAAGCCTGAGAGAATGTTTTTCTCTGGGTGACTCTCCTTAGATGCACTGCAGTTCATTCATCCCTTTCCTCTGAGGTATTAATCTGAACTGATCTGATGATGAAAATATGTACTATAACCATTGTTAAATTTAAACAATAAAAAAAATTGAAAAAAAAAATACATGACCCAAGGTTAAAAAAAAAAAAAAAAAAAAAAAGCCTTTTCTGCATCAATTAGGATGATCACATGATTTTTGTCTTTGGCTCTATTGGTATAGATTTGCATATATTGAACCATGCTTTGCATCCCTCGGATGAATGCTACCTGGTCGCGGTGTATAACCTTCTTGATGATTTGCTGTATTCTATTTGCGAGGATTATATTGAGGATTTTTGCATCTATGTTCATGAGAGAAATTCACCTGTAGTTCTCTTTTTTAATTACATCTGTCTCTGGTTTTGGTATAAGTGTAATACTTGCCTCTAGGAATGATTTTGGGAGCATTACTTCCTTTTTTATTTCATTGAAGAGCTTGAGGTGTGTTGCGATTATGTCTTCTATAAATTTCTTGTAGAATTCAGTGGTGAATCCATCAGGTTCTGGACGTTTTTTATTAGCAGGCTTTTTATTACATCTTATACCTTATATTTCAATGACTATTATTGGGTTATTGAGAGTTCTTATATCTTCTTGCTTCGGTTTTGGAAAATTGTGCCTTTCTAGGAATCTTCATTATATCTTTGTCTTCAATTCTGTGAGAGTAAAGATTCTCAAAGTAGCTATTAGTGCCACACTGAATCTCTGCTGTGTCTGTAGTAACTTCACCCTTTGATTCCTGATGGATTGAATTTGAGTCCTTTCTTCTTTTTGATGAGGTTAACTAGGGGCTTATCAATTTTATTTAACCTTTTAGTGAACCAGCTTTTTGATTCATCAATTCTTTGTATTGTTTTCTTTTCATTCTTTGTATTGTTTTCAATGAATTCTCGATTGAATTAATTTCTGCTCTAATCTTTATAATTTCTTCCCATCTTTGGGCTTTTGGTTTCATTTGCTCTTCCTTTTCTAGTCGGTTTAGGTGCTGCATCAGAGTATTTATTTGTTCCTGTTTTGTTTTCTTAATATGAGTTCAGAGCTATAAATTTTCCTCTAAGAAACACTTTCATTGCATCCTATACATTCCAGTAGGTTGTGTTTGAATTTTTGTTTAATTGTAGATATTGTTTAGTTTCTTCTTTAGCTTCATTGGTAACCTATTCATTCCTTAGAAATGTGTTGTTTAATTTCCATGTATTTTGGGGGTTCTTGTGAGGTTTTTTGTCATTTATTTCTAGTTTCATTGCACTGTCATCAGATAATATGCATGGGATAATTTCTGTTTACTTGCATATACTTAATCATGACCATTACACTAGGATATGATCTATTTTACAAAAAGTCCCATGTGCAGCTGAAAAACATATGTATTCAGAAATGTTTGGGTGGAAATCTCTGCATATCCACCACACCCAGTTGTTCCAAGTTCTGGTTCCATTCTGTGACTTCTTTGCTAATTTTTTATCTGGTTGACCTGTCTTTTTGGTATAAAGTGGTGTTAAGGTCTCCTCTTAAGATTGTGGTATTGGATCATAGATTTTTCATGTGCATTAAGATTTGGCTTATATAACTTGGTACTCCCATGTTTGGTGCATACATATTTATGAGTATTACCTCTTTATCTTGAATTTTTCATCTAAACAGTATATAGTCGGCTTCTTTATTTCATTTGATCAATCTTGGTTTGAGGTCTAGACTGTCTGCAAAGGGGATTGCCACCCATGCTTTTTTTTTTTTTTTTTTTAGGTGCTGGAGCATATAGTACAATTTTTCATCCTTTAACTTTTAGCCTATGAATTTTTTTATGAGTTGAGTGTGCTTCTTGTATACTGCCTAAGGTTAAATTTTTGCTTCCTTATCCAATCTGCCAGTCTATTTCTTTTAATTGGAGAATTGAGTCCATTTACTTTGATGGTTATAACTGAAAGGTATTGATTTATGATTGACATATCTTTTACTTAACTACTGTGTACTCCTGTTTCTCCTGTGTTTAATTGGTTGCCCTACTTGGTGGGTTCTTTGTGTTCTCATTTGTGGAGTTCAGGTCATTTTGGTCCCCCTCTAAAATATTTTTTAGTACTCTGTGTAGGGTTGACTTTGATATCACGAAATTCTTTATTTGTTCCTTGTCGTGGAACTATTTCACTTCTTGCTCATACTTGAAGGAGAGTTTTGCAGTGTATAGCATCCAGGGTTGGAATTTGTTTTCATGGAGGATTTGAAGTACTCTACTCTATGTGCTTCTTTTTTTTTTTTTCTTTTGCTTTGTGAGACAGGGTCTCACTATGCAGTTCAGGCTGGCCTTGAGCTCACTTTTGTAGCCCAGGCTGGTCTCGAACTCGCACTGATCCTCCTGCCTCAGCCTCCTGAGTGCTGGGATTACAGGCCTGCGCCACCACGCCTGGCTTCCATGTGCTTCTTGACTTCATGGTTTGTGAAGAGAAATGTGCCTTTATTCTGATGGGTTTTCCTTCAAATGTGATCTGTTTCTTTTCTCTAGCAACTTTTAGTATATTATTCTTCTGCTGGATTCCTGGGATCTTGACTGTTATATGTTTGTGTGTTTTAGTCAGGTTGATGTTACTTGAAGTTCTGTGTCCTTCAGTAACCTGAATATCAGATCATTTTGTCATATTTGGGAATTTTTCTGCTATTACTTCTACCTATATTCTTTTTGTATCATTTGTGTTTACTCCTCACTGATTCTTATTAATCACACATTGTTCATTGTTGCATCATCTTGAAGATGTTGAATTATTTTTTCCTGCATCCTAGTTGTTTTCAAGAGATCCTTTCTTACCTTTTCACTAGCTGCAACTGTGTCTTCAAGATCTGAAGCTCTGCCTTCACTTTCATTCAACGGTGTTGCCAGCTTGTGATTGAGATTTTATTTTCTCCTATATCTCTTTGAAACTCTTTCATGCAATCTATTTCTTTCCTATATTGTTCATTCTGAGAATCTATCATTTTATCTATTCTCTAATTTTTTAACAATGTCCTCATTAGTGGCATTTAAGTCTTTCATTATAGTTATCCTTTCTTTCTATACTTCAGATATTGTTTGTTCTAATCTCTCTACCTTTCTGCAGTCCTTTCCCTACTTTAGACGCTTTAATTAGAGCTGTCTTTTTTTTTTTTTTTTTTACTTCAGAGGTTATTTTTTTCTGATTTTTCCTCTATACTTTTCTGTAATTGTTTTTCTGCTTCAGATTCTATTAATTCATGCATTTCTTTTTTTTAACTTCTGATGTTATCTCTTTTGAGTTTCTCTATACGTTTCTGCACTTGTCTGTCTACCTCAGGTGCTACCAATTGAGAAATTTTGGCTGCATGATTTCTGTTTTTTTCCATGGCAGTGTCTCCTGTATTTGTTCTGGGTGAGCTCGGGACCTGAGATTACATCTTGCTCCTTCTCTTTGTCAGTTTGTATAGCAGTGACCTCTGCACTTTGGTGATGTTATGCCATCAGCACCTATCAAAATTTGGGTCTGAATCCACCAATCTTGATCCCATCCAGATGTGCCTGGCTGGGTCTGGCTGCTATGATCAATTTCTTCCTGCTGCAGCCTTTGGAAGAGAGCCTGCTGTGCTCCTTTCGCAAGATGCTCAGCTCCTGGATTAGCTGGTAGGGTCTGAACCCCAGCTTCTCTGCAGGGAATGTTGCTGCAGAGTTTTGCAGCAGATGCCTGAGCTGGGTTCTGGGCAAGGAAGAAGCTCCAGTAGTAGGAAGGTACAGGCCTAGTGTTCCTGCATATGCTTTCACCAGTCACAGGCTGTGGGCAAGAGCAGAGTTCTAGTGGTGGTGTGAGGGTTCACACAGGCCAAGACCTCCTACCTGACTGCCAGCCTGCTCATTTGGGGCAGTGGGTGGGTTTGAAGTTCTGGTGGCAGCGTGGGAGGCACACAAGTGGAGAGGTATTACCTAGGCACGACCCTTGTCAGTCAGCAGGGGTGGGCAGGGGAAGAGTTCCAGTGGCTGACAGGGCAGGGGCACTCGGGCAGAGAGGTTCTACCTGCACCACGCAGCCCAGTCAGTCCCAGAAAAAACAACTTTAAAAAAGATATTGGAAATACCACAAATACCATGATAGAGTAATTTGATACGTAATCATAATGTCAAGTAATGATTCCATGAGTAATCATGAGATCAGGCTTTAGAAAAATATTAAATGTTGAAAGGGAAAACACTTAAATATATTTTTCTCTGAATCTATTATAAATTCATAACATAAAAATTGAATTTGAATGTTTATAATTTTTAATATGACTTTACTGCAATGACAAGAATTTTGATAGAATTGGGCAACTACAGGAAGACAAGGGCCTATAATTTGGGTTGCCTGAATAGTCCTGCCAGTGCACAAAAGCTGTCATTTCCTGTGACTCTGGGCAGTGAAACAGAAGTGGTGGGTCATGTAGACACACAGCGTCCTGGGGGCCAGAGCCACACTTCTGACGATGACTTTGTTGGAATGGACCCAGGTGTGGTCAGAGAGACAGTTGGCTATTCTCTGAGAAAGTCCATCTGAGGGAATGGAAATCAAGCTGAGTATCACTCGAAATAATCAGGGTAAGTTGAGAAATAGGGGAATAAAAACAAAGAAGTGGAAGAAACAGAAAAAGGGCGAGGGAAAAAGAAGGACGGAAGAAAAAAAGAAGGCAGGAAGGAAGAAGGGAGAAGGGAAGGTGATTGAAGTGACTTAATGTACTTTAAAGACAAAAATTCTTGGAAAATAAAAATTTAAGTGTAAATCATTAATTTGGTAACTGATTTAACCTCTACAATCAATTTCCTGGAAAAATCAATTATTAAAATAGGGAATCCTGGTAAGCCCACATAGTAGAGGGAAAACATAAAGGGATTATAAAAATATTTATGGTTGTGCTTATATTTAGGAATACCTTTGTGGGCATTTCAGTCCTATTCTTAGCAAATCTGTAGGAAAGAAGATCTGCACAGTAGAAATGGAGGACTACATATATAGTACACAGTATCGAAACTAAACTTGTTTCTTTAATGCAAAATGCTATACGGGTTTGGGGAGACAGCTCGGTGGCCTAAGCGCCTGCCTGACAAGTTCAAGGACACAAGCTGGATCCCTGGTACTGCATGCCATGCCTGCCCCGCACCAAGTGGGCCACCAAAACAGGGCGTAGTGGCAAATGCCTGTAATCCAAGTACTGGGGAGATTGAAACAGAAGGATCACTACTGCTCTGAGCTGTGTAGCTGGACCCTGTACCAAATCAATAAATAATTAATTAACTTGTTAAAATGCTGTGCACTATTTTCTAAGATCAAGTGTGTACTATCCAATATTTAAGTGAAAGTACTGAGAAAATATAAAAGTAAAAATCAAGGCCAATCTAATTCTTGGCAATAGTGGATGTTCTATGAGGATTAAATGTCTGCTCTAGGTAATTTCAGTCTTTCTCTCTCTCTCTAGATACTTTTGGTCTCTGTCTCTGTCTCTATCTCTGTGTGTCTATGTGTCTGTGTCTCTGTCTGTCTCTGCCCCCCCCTCCCTCCCTTCCTCCCTCCCTCTCTCTCCCTCTTTCTTTCTTCCTCTTTCTCTACTACTTCCCTCTCTCTTCCTTGGCTCATCCCCCTCCCCCTCCCTCTCTGCTCTAGTTTAGATCATCTACTTCCCCATGCCAGTGGGCCTGGAGGAGGGGGTGTGCACCTGTGCCTGCACTGTGCTGTAGATCTTGCATTTTCTCCAGTGGCTTCTGGGTCTTGGCCACTAGCATGCTGCCGGTGGGAAGTAATGGAACCTTTCAGAGTTGGAGCCTAGCAGGAAGTCCTTGGATCACTGAGAGTGGGGCTCAAAGGAGACTGTGGCACCTCTGCCTCGCTGTTTTGTTTTTTGCTTCCTGCTTCCTGGTGATGAAGTGTGTGGTTTTGTTACTCTGTGCACATCTGCTAAGATGTAGTAGTAGTATAACCCAAAGGCAAGGCTAACTGATCAGGAAGTGAAATTTCTAAAACTGGAATCAAAGTAAGCCTGTGGTGCTCTATCATCTCTTGAGATTTTGGCCAGGATCAGAGTCTTTGAGTCCTAGATCTCACCTAGCTCATGCTGAACAAACTCTGTGTCTTTACTTTCTTTTCCCTTGCTAGTATTTAACTTGTAACTTGTCAATTAATTTGAAGAGACTCATGATATGGTACCAGTTATTGGGTTTGTTGATTTTCCTATGGGCCTCTTGAAATGTCTTCTATTAAGATTTTTTAAATCTATTTTACAGTCTGTTACTATTAAGGATAAGTTTTTCCATGAGGAATGAAAAAGTAAAAAGAAGTGATACACAATAATTTGTTTAAGGCATGCTTATGGCTAGGACTGTGTAGAAAAAATAAATAAAATTAATAAAAAGGAAGAAAGTTTATTGTTGTTCTGTATCACTGTTTTTCTTTATTCTACTGACGTATGAGAAAGAAATTTGTTTCGAACTTTGAATGGCTGACTTTGACCAGAAAAAGCGTGTCTTAAGAAGAACTCTCCTGGGGATTATGAGATGTAATTATGTTACTTAGAGATCTTGTAATTTCCTTAAATTTGCTTATAAGGAGAGGAAGAGTAAGTTCCTGCTGGTCCTACCGGGAGGAAGCAGTATTTTATTTTGACTTATCTCTATTAACTTAGCACCTTCCAATAAGCTGTGCTCTTTTCCCCACTGTGTGCTTTGATGAGCAGTCAAACAAGACAACTTGAAGAGAAACAATTGCACAGCAAACCACAATTCATCTCATCTATGGTACTGGACACCTCAGCTGTTGAACTACTCTTTTAAGAAGTCATCTATGTTTCTTCTTCATCCTCAGGCATGCTGTCCTTTCTGTTTACTTTGGATTGTGTATATAATGTCAGAAAAGACAAAAGGCACATTCTTATCCCAGGGAGGTCCAGATACAATTAAGAAATGGGAATCAAAAATGAGAAATACAGGGTGGGTTTAACTGCTATGAAATCATCACCAGTATGCAGTTTGCTTGTAGCCTAGGTCAATTTGCTTGTCCCAACTGAATTTTCTTTAATTCCTTATGAGGGTTTTAAATTCTTTCTTCAACTGAAACTACTCCTGGATTTTCTCACGCGTACTGCTGATACACTCACGAGTGCAGGCCTCTGCACTCTATGCATTGCCATGGATGACCGCTTCCTTCCCTCTCTTCCTTTGCAAATACGTCCTTAGGGGAAAGCCTTCCTGGGCCATCCCATTTGGAGAGGAAGGCATTCTCTTAATTTCTATACTCCTGAACTACTAGGCTCAATAGAAAATGCCATGTGCACAAAACATTAATTTTGAACAAGAGTTTTAAGCCTCTTGTCACTTACTACATCTGGAATCCTCATAATCAGTTTGGTCCCCATCCTAAAAATAAAGTAAATAAAATTTATTTTATGGTTCTAACATGTTACCAGGATGAAATGATGCAATATTTATGAAATGTTTTGTATAAAAATTGATTATGCTTAGACATGATTTCTGACAAATATATCTATGAATACTTAGATTCTACTGATCAGAATATTATTCATATGTGTTTTTCTTATTTAATAAATATAATTAAATGTATATGTGCTTTTTGATGGTTAAAATAACACATTTATAATTGAAAACAATAAACATTAATTCAGTAGAAAATGTTAAAAGTTCATCTATCAAAATGAAAATCAAGTGTAATGTCACAAGAAAAAAAATGCCTAAGTCAAGAAATGGTGATATTAATATTTTAATTAAGTACCACATGTCTTGCAATATCAATGTGTGCGTGCGTGCGTGCGTGCGTGCGTGCGTGTGTGTGTGTGTGTGTGTAGGTAGGCTGAAGTGTATAGTTTCATACATTTCTTAGTTCATTCTCTTTCTCTGCATATTCCTATGCTTCGGTTTTCTTTCATGTCCTCCAGGGCTGCCCTAGCATTCTGATTTTATAGTGAGCTCAGTGCATATGACTGACTGTACTATGTGTAAACTAAATGTGTTTAATAAATTGGTTCTATTCATAGAATGACTTTAAACACTTTGATTGCCTGAACTTAAAATTAAATGGCACAGTACATCTGTCTTTAAACAGATATGCTGTGTTCTCACTGAGGAGTCAGAGCCAGTGTGTGCCTCGTTGACTTCTGTTTCTTTTTCCTTTCCTCTCATGTAGTTTGTCGCCCAGCCCAATTGTCAGCAGTTGCTTGCATCTCGCTGGTACGATGAGTTCCCGGGCTGGAGGAGAAGGCACTGGGCAGTGAAGATGGTGACATGTTTCATAATAGGACTTCTTTTTCCTGTCTTCTCTGTGTGCTACCTGATAGCTCCTAAGAGCCCACTTGGACTGTTCATCAGAAAGCCATTTATCAAGTTCATTTGCCACACAGCCTCCTACTTGACCTTTTTGTTCCTGCTGCTGCTTGCCTCTCAACACATCGACAGGTCAGACTTGAACAGGCAAGGCCCACCACCAACCATCGTCGAGTGGATGATATTACCGTGGGTCCTGGGTAAATGTGTTACTATAGAAAATATAATAGAAACGTGTTACTGCCATGGAATTGTGTTGCTCAGAAAACAATAATCCTGAATATTTGGAAAATGAGAATGTTTACAGTGGGTCTGAATATGGTCGTTTTAAGGCCTTACCCTCAGACCTAAATATTTTGCAAGTTGTAGTGGGTGGTCCTGTTCCCAAGTGCAATGTTATGCACAGAAAACTTAAGTTTTAGAATTCCAACATTTACTGTTTTCATACCTCCCAAGAAATCCTGTGGGTTTCTTGTTCTTTTCTTAAAGCTTTTTAACCACTGACTATATGTAATACCCTACTTCCTTATATAGATATAATTTCTGAAAGATAAGAATGTGAGGAACTTGTGACTATGTATAAAGTAACTAGTCATTTTTGACAAACACAAATTGAAATGTCCCATTATTATTAATAATAGGATATGGTGTTCGAGAATATCTTCCAACTCTGTGTTCTCATCAAGAAAGGAAGCTTGTGGTAAATCTGCTGGAAGCCATAAAAAAATAGAAAGGCTTACTTAGGGAAATTCTTGTTTTCTTTACTTCATGTTATTACTGCCTTGATTAAAGCTCACATTTTAATTATTTTTTTCCTATATCATACTATGCTTTGGTAAAAGGCCATCATTTTTCAATTGAACTCATAATTTGCAAGCTCCTTGGTCTCATATTCATCTTGTTATAAAATATAAGACAAATTTCCTTACTCAAGAACTCAGAAGTTTTGTTTAGGTTAACCACAAAACTACTGAGACCAAAAGGAGGAAAACTCAGGGAAAACTAAATCAAAGAAGTTTGTAGTGACTGTAAACATTTTACACTTTAAGCCGGGTGTGGTGGTGCACGCCTGTAATCCCAGCACTCAGGAGGCTGAGGCAGGAGGATCAGTGTGAGTTCAAGACCAGCATGGGCTACAAAAGTGAGCTCAAGTCCAGCCTGAACTGCATAGTGAGACCCTGTCTCAAAAAGACAAAAAAAAAAAAAAAAAAAAATTTTACACTTTAAACTTTAAGCATTGTTTCAACTTAAAAAAATTATATAAACATTAGCTTAAGTAGACCAGTTTATCTGAAGGTATAAAGTGTGATCTTATGTAAATCAGAAACATACTTTTTTAAAAAAAATATTTTTTGAAGTAATTATTTTTTTAATTTTTATTTTTTTTTCTTGTTGCAGAACTTTTGTTTGTTTATTTATTTATTTTTTTTTATGGCCGGCTCAGCCTGCCCTGAGGGCAGGGCTGGCGCAACATGTAGTGCCAGGGATCAAACCGCAGTCCCTGCAGCCACCTAAGCTTTCCTAAGCAGGTGCTTTAGACCACTGAGCCATCCTGCCAGGCCCCAGAAACATAGTTTTGAATTAAATAATTATGACATTATTGTTGATATTGAAGATAAAATAATTCTACCTATTTCCACTTAAATTAAGCCTTATACATGAAGAGTTACTTTTATGTGATTTTTCTTCCTAGGAAATATGTTTGAAAATATGATTATAAAAGCATTTAGCAGATTCGATCACTTGAATTAAATTTCTAAAAATTCTGATATCCCCAGTAGAATGCAAAGAATTTAATTTAGCAAATTTTATATGAGCAATGAGCATAAACCATTGCATTGCTAAATATGCCGTTGATGGAACTGTGCTAAGTACTTTCCATGCAGTCAGTGCAGCGTAGTGTGATTATAGCATAAAAGAAAAACAGAAGGAAGCAAGCAAGCAAGAAGTCATTGTTCTTATGAAGTTTAAATTTTACTGGAAAAATGTGTAGTAAGTAAACATATACATCAGTGGTAACTGTGACAGAAAATGGCAAATAATACAAAAATAAAAGGTTCCAAGGCTTAAAGAATTGCAAAATTATAATAATGACTGACTGCTTCCTACATGCAGATTTGTAACAGAAAATCCTTGAAAGTTATCTGAGAGAATCCACCACCAAATCACAGTATTATGGTTAAATAAGGCATTACACATTTAATAGTGAAAAATGTCTGCTCATGGAAACATTTTCTCAGGACATGTTAACCTGTCAGGAATTAATTTATCTGAGAACCTTTAGGATGAAAATAAATTTCCTGAAGTAAGGAAAAGTGCCTCTGAATGATAATCTTACTTAAAAACAAGGCATGTAAAAAGGTGTTTATACATCTAATGTATGTCAAAATAATTGCACTGTTTAGCAAGTTTGGTGATTTTGCACGTTGTAATTAAGTTCTTAGAGCTTTAACTGGTCTGTGGTTATAAAGGTATGTGCCCTGTCACTCAAATATTGTGGAAAATCAGTGTATTGGAATATATGAAACAAGCCTAGCACTAGGAGACTATTTATAGGGAGTCATGAACTATCACTATTTTCAGTATCATCACCTATAAAATGAAAGACTTAGAGTATGTAACATCTAAAATCCTACTGAATCCTGTCTTCATATATGCTGAGATTTCACTATTAGGGACATAAAATTGTTCTTTGAGGTGCTAAAGACATCAAGGTAAGGCTACTTCGAACTTTACTAAATGTGATATAAATAAAAGTAATGCTCTGATTTGATGACTGTATTTAGGCATCATCTGTTTTCCCATCCAGACATTCTCGATGGTAATGTGATCATGCTCACAGGTTTCAGATCCTTGATAGGACATTTCATAGTTCATTCATCATACATCTTTTACAATACTAACAAGATTGAATTACTTCTGGAAACATATAGCTTGTGAGTTAATATTTGCAGGGAGAGGCTGGAACTCTGTTCATGAGTCCTAAAGTCTTGAACTGTCTTAGGTTTTCAATCCATAATACTCTGTTAGTGACATGACATATAAAGTACAAGCCTTTCATTTGTGCTAAATTTGTGCTCCATTTTCAGAGGCTAGCTGTCACATCTGTGATTTTTTTTCCTTTATGGTAATGCTCACTTTTATAACACCCACTTAGTTTGCTCCACCGAAAAGTCTTGTTATATATACTTAGATCATAAATCTTTGTTTTCTGGAAACATTCTCTGACTTTATTTTAGATTTCATCCTTTTAAATCATTCTTCTTTCTTTTCTAAGAGGTAAGATTTTCTGAAAGAAGTTATGTCCTTTTTTACCGTTAGCTATTTCATCCATATGAATTGCCCTCAAGTTCATGGGTACAAGTGTTTTATCATTTAGTATGTGACAGAATAGTGTCTCTATGTTTTCCTTGTGGTCATTCCTACTGAAGTTTGATGTTGTATTAGCTTTTGAAATTTAACACTGTTGAATATTATACCTTTAGAGTACCATCTATAATACCTCTTACATCTCTTTCCATGGCATCATTAATAACTTCTAACTTACCAGACCGCAAAGCTTTTTGAATCATGCTTACTTCAGACTTGCTTGCATGAAAGGTTCTTAAACATCTTCTTCTAATCTAAAAGCATCAGTACATTTTTTTTTGTCTGTATCTAGTCATGATGATTTTTTGGAAGCTATATGATTTTGGTCATCTTGACCTATAGTTCTAAGCAATATAGAGAACTAAAGACTAACAACCCAACCTTAATAGACAGGTAATTCAAGAGGGAGAGGTACCAATATATTCTCAGACTATGCAGTCACACATTCAAACAAACAAACAAACAAAAAGCAAAATGCTGTACTCTGCTCTACTAAGGCTCAAGCTTGGAACTTATTTAGTGTTGATTTTCCCTGAATTAGGCATATAATATTAATAAAATTTTCTCTAAGAAATTCATTTTTATAGGAAAATGTGTGTACAAAATAAATGAAGCATGTTATATGTTTAATATGCATTACATAAAATCATGTAAATTGCAAGAATAGGTTGGGTTTTTTTTGTTTTTTTGTTTTTTTTTTTTTGTCTTTTTGAGACAGGGTCTCACTATGCAGTTCAGGCTGGCCTTGAGCTCACTTTTGTAGCCCAGGCTGGTCTTGAACTCACAGAGATCCTCCTGCCCCAGCCTCCCGAGTGCTGGGATTACAGGCGTGCGCCACCACGCCCGGCAAGAATAGTTTTTATCTAAGGTAGATGTTGTGTCTGAAGATAATATAGAATAAAATATGAATAACAACAATCATAAACATGTTGATCCTAGTTTTCAGACTTTCCCAGGGTCTCTTTTAATTTTTTTCTCAAAATCAATGATAATTAAATTAAGAATAAGGACCGTGGGATAGCTCAGTGGACCTAGTGCCTGCTTAGGCAAGCACAGGGAGCAGGATCCAAATCCTAGCACCACATGTTGCACCAGCCCTGCCCCCAGGTGCACTGAGCTGGCCAACAAGCCTGGGCGTGGTAGTACATGTCTATAATCCCAGCACTGGAGAGGCTGAGAATGTGAGAATCACTATGAGTCCTAGCTGGGTAGTGAGACCCTGTATCAAAGAAGAAAGAAAGAAAGAAAGAAAGAAAGAAAGAAAGAAAGAAAGAAAGAAAGAAAGAAAGAAAGAAAGAAAGACAGACATTATATTCTGTTACACAAAGAAATGTATGTGTATAAAATTTCCAAATAGAAACTAATATAATCACCTTAGCAAAAGTATTACAAAATTGATGATTATTTTAGAAAGAATCTAGAGATCTGTTACATTAATAAAGAAGAAAGTAGCTGTTCATATGAGAAATTGGCAGGTGAAGTGATTTGATGATGTGTGTATGCCTAAGAGCAGACCACAGCTAGACAGTATGTGCATTATGCACACAGCATGATGAGGAGAAGGGTGAAGCGAGGACAGGGTGGAACACGGGAAGGGAGCAAAGCACTGTTGAGCGTGGCTTCATCGAATTCAGAGTTGTCAAGTGCGAAGTGCTCATTTATTCATCTTGCCAGCAATGCATATTACTGAGCATTTTTCTTTAGCAATGCTGGCTTTTCATTTCTGTCATGGATTTATATTTTTACACTTTTAAGAAGCTGATGTAAAGAAGTCTGGAAATTTTAGAAACTCCTGTCAAATCCAAGGTGTATATGAAAAATGATTATCATATTTTGATGTAGACATTCAGTGACAAAGACCAAGTAAATATTTTTTCTTTCTTATGATATTTTATTTTATTTTGTTTTGGTAGGGGTGAGTGAGCACAGTGTCTTGCCATGTTCACTGAACAGCACCAGCAGCCACCCATTTTTTCTTTTTTCTTTCTTTTTTTTTTTTTTTAAATAAAAAATTTATTGGGAAAGAAAGCTTCTATCCAAGAGGGGGATAGAAGGGGGGCCTGAGTGGGTTGCCCACTTTTTCATTCTTTATCTAATAGTGTTTAAGATCACAAGGCTTCAAGTATTCATAGTTTCACCTCACCCTTAGATTACGTATGTAGTCAAGTCTCCAGAAAGGATTCACCAGCCAGCCATGGTGGCATACACCTCTAATTTCAGCATCTAGGAGGAAGATCAATGCAAGTTTCAGGCCAGCTTGGGCTGCACAGTGAGTCCAAGTCCAGCCTGAAGTATATTGCAAGCCCCTATCTGAAAAAAATAAATAAATAAATAAACTGAAAGAAAGATATTCGTGCCACTTTAAGAATTTTTTATTTTATTTATTTACTTTTTTTTTTTCTTGTTTCAGAACCTTTATTTGTTTATTCACTCATTTTTATGGCCGGCTCAGCCCGCCCCAAGGGCAGGGCTGGTGCAGCATGTGGGGCCAGGGATTGAACCACAGTCCCTGAAGCCGCCCAAGCTTTCCCGAGCAGGCGCTTTAGACCACTGAGCCATCTCACCGGGCCCCATTTGTGCCACTTTAGAAGCAAAACCACAGCTCTACCTCTCTTCCACAACCTTAGCACCTATCTACATACACAAAGTCTAAAGCATATCCGTAGAATGTCCAGCCATTAATCTGAAAGGAATACTTGTTTTGTTTTGGTTTTTTTTAAGAATTTATTTTATTTATTTATTTATTTATTTTTCTTGTTTCAGAACCTTTATTTGTTTATTCACTCATGTTTATGGCCGGCTCAGCCTACCCCGAGGGCAGGGCTGGCACACCATGTGGTGCCAGGGATCGAACCGCGGTCCCTGAAGCCACCCAAACTTTCCCAAGCAGGCGCTTTAGACCACTGAGCCGTCCCGCCGGGCCCCGGAATACTTGTTCTTCAATGAAACCACATCATCATTGCAGTATGATGGATGATCTTCTTTTCCTTGTTTAGCCGTGGGGAAGCTATTGCAAGCTGTCTTTCCTACAATTATAAATGCTAACACAGTAACATCTCAAGCAATGCAATATGTATAAAGACTTAACTCGTATGTACTCCTCTACTTTGAAATAAATGATGTATTTTAGGTGATGAAAACATGTTACATAACTAATATGAACAAACTTAAATCTACAGATCTTCCAAAAGTGTCTGGTAACATGGTACAAATAATTCAAAAAGATTGGGGCTCGGGAGATGATTCAGTAGAATAAGCACTTGCCCAGCAAGCAAAGGGTCCTGTGTTCAATCCTGGATACCACAAAATAAATAAATAAATAAATAAACAAATAAACAAACAAATAAATAAATAAATAAAAAGGGTCTGGGGAGATAGCTCTGTGGCACAAGTGTCTGCTGGGCAAGTGCAAGGTCGTGAGTTCGAACCCTGGTCTCACAAATAAATAAATAAATAAATAAGTTTTTAAAAAGTTCAAAAGGATGGCTTTTCCCATAAAAAGACAGGAAAATTAGAAAACAAGGATCAAAGTGCAAGGCTTCAGAAATCCCTGATTTCGGCTATGTTAATTTGGAATAACAATAGTGGTCACAGTGATAGTAGCAAAAATGAGAGAACCTGCAGAGTTTGGTAAGTGCAGGGTGATTTAAATTCATTTTCTCATGTGAACTTCACAGTAACTGTGTTCCACATAACTGTATTCAGTGTTGCTAAAATCTCCTTTCATAAAGAAGAAACAAACTTTGAGGAACTGGAGCCCTTGTCTAGTCAGGACAGACAATGGATAATCAATTCAAAATCCAGGGCCTGTAAAACCAGAGCCCATGTTCTCTAGAGAACACTGCACAGAACTGGTAGAGGCAGACCTCGACAAAGCAAGAAGTGTCCAGAGACGTACCTTTCCATTATTTAAGACTTCTTTTCCTCTGCTTGTCACCTTAAATTTTGATTCAGGTTAAATTTAAATGGATTGTGTATGATTCACTAAAGTGTAACACTCCCTCTGACACAAATTTGTTAGGATTTAATATTGGAAAATCACATTTGGCAAAGAAAGCCTCAAGCCTGCCCTGACCACCAACCTCAGCTCCCTGTTCCTGTCTGTCAGCAGTGCTGAAACAAACCATCTATTCCAAAACACCCAGGATAAAGCCCTGCAGTGGGGCCAGGAGATGTTTCCTTTCTGGCTTCCCTGCATTAGTTACTTAGAGCTAAGCTTAAATTCTCCTGTTTCTAGGAACATTATGCTTTCATTTTTCACTGATGTATATTTGTACCCATATATGAAGTGTTCAGGAAAATGTGAAGAGATGAATATATTTCACCGTACCTATTTTTTTAAAAAATGTGCTGAAGTTCATGTTTAGTGGAAAATGCTAACTTCATGTTTAAAAAAATCAATATTTACTCATTTGAATATCTGTCGAGCCATCCTTGCTCTGCCCTGAAAATGTGACCTAAGGAAACAGTTCGACCTATGTGTTCATTTTTTTCCAACCTGCATAAATATTTTGTTTTCGTTTTCATAGGAAATTTCAAATTAAGGCAGAAATTCTATTAAGAATGTTCCTTCTTTGATAGAAACTTTCCGCCAAATTTGTAAGTAAAAAAAAATAATAATAATAAAAAAAAATATATATATATATACATATATACACACACACACACATATGTCACAAACTATCAGATAATCCACAATTCTGAAGTTTTACAGTCTAATCTTAATCTAGTATAGCATCATTTCCTATTATGCTTTGAAAATGTATGCTTCCTTATGTCTACGTCCAAACTTTTTGCTCCCTGGTGATACAACACTGGCATCAAAGCCATAATGGCTTTATTTTTAAAATATCTTCTAGGCTGGCCTGATAGATAGCTGAGTAGACTAAACCTTGCTGTGACTTGCTGGCCCCGTACCCAGGACAAGCTGAGATGGCAATGGAGACTGGGCATGGTGGCGAGTGCCTGTAACCCCAGCGCTTGGGAGGCCGAAATCAAGAGAGTCTGGTCTACACAGTGAGACCCTGTAGACCCTGTCATAATATGTGTGTGTGTGTGTGTGTGTGTGTGTGTGTGCGTGTGTGTGCGTGTGTTGTCTTTATTGGAATAAATTAAGAATGAGCTTTCATTGTCATACGGAGTCAGTGATGCTATGAGTTTTCTTTACAGAGACCTTCAAGGTCACGTCCTTAGTAATTTTGGGGTTTGAACAGCAAGACCTTGGCAGTTGCTATAGGAAATAACATGATTTGCTAATGGCTTGGGTTTATTACTTGCATTAAGTAGCAAGACAGAGTGAGACAAAAGCTCTGTGCACACAAACCTGTGCTGTCTGTAGCTTTCACTTGAGATTGGGTCTATTAAATCTGGCATCTGAGAACCCACTATCCTGTTTCATCTTTTTAGCCCATTCCACAAGACAAAATTCAATAGAATACTACAGCAGAGCAGCCCTGGGTTAATATGTTCTGAGAAAGGTAGGAAAAAATTAGTAAAAACTTCCAGGCATTCACAAATCTTTTTAAGACAAAGTTCTCTGACTCATCTGCACTGCACTGCCTTCTTCCTGAGTGCTCATGGTCTTGACATCAATGCATGTAGTCAGGCTGCCACCACCACTCCATGAAATCATGTCATCTGTTTATGAACAGCAGAGAACAATTTTGAAATGTTCCCATTGTGGGAACAGGGCAAACATTTTGTGACAGCAGCTCCCTCCAGCTTTGCTCTCCTCAGGCTTTTCAGTTCCCATGAATTGTATGAGCAGGTGGCGAACAGCACCTTCTAGGTTTGCTAATGAAGTTTCATTAAGGGTTCAGTTGCCAAACAGATGAAAATGAGCTTCACTAACATGTTAGTAGTAGATAGACATCAGTGACCATCAAACAGGTGTGTGATAACCTAAGACATATAGAATGATACTTTGACCTGGTGCCTTAAAAACAAAAGATTCTGAGCAATAGCATTATCCAAAAATGATTGATTAGCAATCTTATATATAATTCTTTTTTAAAAAATAAATGGTGTGGCTAGAAACTTACAACTCTATGAGAACCTCAGTTTGTCTTTGTCTTTTCCTTTAGTAGGTCAGAAATGAAGTAAGATTTTGAGTAGTCGAGAAAGCCATGTTTAATGTCTTCTCCTCAGAATCCAAAAAAAAGGAACTATAATTTCTCAGAACCATAAATTTGTTGTCGTTCTTCTTACAAAACTTTGTAGATAGTATAGGCATATAATTTAAATTTCAAATTCAAGTATTCTCACGTTGAAGCCATACTGTGGAAATAGTCTTCTCAGGTATTAAAAAACTCTCAAATCAAAAATACCATCACATTTTTCACTTGTAACTATTGCTTTTTGACTCCTGCAGAGTGACCCTATGTCTGCCCTCAAAAGTAATCAGATTTTGTGTCTTTCTTCCTCTACATTATTACTCACATTTGAGGTTATCTATTTTGGTGATTACTAATAATAACATTGGCTTTCCAGTTTGTTAGAAGTAGATACAGTGATAATGCAGTTTATCTACATGTGTGTGGGTAAAACAAAACTTGTGACTACCTAGGTATTTAAAATGTATTTGCATTTATAACATGTACATTTGTGAAAGTTACTGAATAACAGCTGCATCATAGTGGAATGGATTTTATTGCATAGACCAGGTTTCCAACTCAGTGTCAGACTTTCTTTGGAGTGCAAGTGATGGATGACTTTCTAGGCTCTAAATCAGAATCCAGTTTTATAGTAACTCGAATCACTAGAGAATTTTTCTTTACAATAGGCTAGAAGCGTTCTATATTTTTAGCATCAGAGATCTAATTTTCAATTCTAGGACAAAGCAGAGAAAGTCTGAGCCTTCTTATACAGGATAATTTTAACAACTGACTGCAGATACTGTGATAACCAATTCTAGTAAAATTTTGTTAACGTTAAGATGATGAAGCAATGTCTGGTAAATCACACAGTTAGAATAGAATCCCTTTTCTCAGAAGTCCAGTAAGCCAGATCTTTCTTTAGGGAGTGAAAACTGAGATTTAGCAAGATTTTTTTAATTTTCTTTTTTTTAATTTTTAAAAAAAATTTATTCACTTTAATGAGGAAAAAAGGTAAAATGTCAATGAAACACTTTCAGAACAGCTTAGTAGGACAGTTATAATATTAATACATTGCATATTGTTGACTTAATTATACTTATTCAGAGGACAAAATGCATGTAGTTTACCCCCCACCCCAGACTTTTTTGGGGGTAATTTTTTATATTTTAAAAATTTTATTAATTTTAAAAAAGCAAGAAATGACAATGGGACACTTTCAAAACACATTAGTAGGACAGCCACAATAATTAATACAATGCACATTGTTATCTTCTTAGTAGTTTAGAGTACAAGATGCAGACATGGTAACTTTTCTAAGCGCTATTAGTACAAATATTTCTTCTCATTGAACTAAGAGAAGTAGTCATGTGTATAGTCCATTAGTCTGTAATAGTAGTGAACTATCAGCAGAACTGGCAATGTCAGAAGCTGTTCACTTGAACCTGTTACAGTTCAGCATGTTAATATACTTTTACTTTTTATACCTTGTAGTTAAACTTTTCTGGGGGATGGTTAATACCAACTTAAAGGAAGACCTATATAAGAAAAAGTGTAACTTTTGTATCAGACAAGTTCACTCAGATCCCTTTAGGATTTACCCTGAAATCATTTACAGTGCTTTGTAGAACTTTTTTCAATGTCAGCCATCTGGATAAATCATGGACATTGCTTGACAAGTTTGCTCTCTGTGAAAGCCTGAGAGAATGTTTTCTCTCTAGGTGACTCTCCTTAGGCACACTATATGTCACTACCTTTCCTCTGTGGCCCCATAATATCCTTGAACAGAAAATTTGAGACACCACTGAGTTACAGGATATTACAGCACAGATTTTCTTATGTCCTGTGTCCCCACTGACCTTGAAAGGCTAGAGCCAAAATATTGCCTGTCTTTCTATCTCTTCTTTTTCTCTATTTTTTTGGCCTAGCAACTTAAATTGTTATTGTTCCAGAAGAGAAGCTTAGTGATACTATTACTCTGTAACACAGGCACTTGAGCTTAATATCGCTGTCTTTCTGAATATCAAATGCCTTAGACTTAACATGGAACTGATATTTTCCATCAATAATTGATATATTTTATTTCTTTCTTT
Source organism: Myocastor coypus (assembly GCA_004027025.1). Classification (NCBI taxonomy): domain Eukaryota; kingdom Metazoa; phylum Chordata; class Mammalia; order Rodentia; family Myocastoridae; genus Myocastor; species Myocastor coypus. Next base: position 6,852 of record PVJA010029138.1, on the reverse strand, counting down.
ATATTTTGAATTTTTATGTAAGGAAAAGCATGCAAGATTTAATTGTGCATCTGATATATTTCATTTAACATAGTGGTCCTGAGTTGCGTCCAATTTCCTACCAGTGATTCAAGTTTATGCTTATGTCAAAATAGTTCTGCACTGTGTCTGTGTAAATGCCACATTGTCTTATCTACTCATCACTTGATGAACAAATGGCTGCTTCTAAGACTTAGCTATCCAGAACGGTGCTACTGTAAGCAAGGGCTTGCATGCACTGTTGTAATATGTTTTAACCCTTTTAGGGAAATAATTAGAAATGTAAGAGCTAGTTGATAAAGCATTTCTAGTTTCAGTTTTTTGAAGACTTTCCATACTGTTTCCACAGGGGTCGTAATAGTTTCCACTCTTCCCGCTAGTGTAGAAGGGTTCCATTTTTCCTGAAGCCTCTTGCCTATTTGTTTTTTTTTTTTTTTTTTTTTTTTTTTTTTTTTTTTTTTTTTTTTTGTCTTTTTCAGACAGGGTCTCGCTGTACAGTTCAGGCTGGCCTTGAGCTCAGTTTTGTAGCCCAGGCTGGTCTCGAACTCTCACCGATCCTCCCGCCTCAGCCTCCCGAGTGCTGGGATTACAGGCGTGCGCCACCACGCCCGGCTTTGCCTATTTGTTATTATTTGAATTTTTTTTCTCAGTGGTAAGAGAATCTCAAAATCATTTTAGTTTTCAGTTCTCTCATGGCCAGTGGTGAGCAGATTATTATGTATTTACTGGCCCAGTATACTTCTCCTGTGCAGTGTCTACTCATTCTGCTTGCCTGTTTTTTAACTGGGTCTCTTATTTTGGGGGATTTAATTTTTTGAGTTCTTTATCTGCTTTACTTTTTAAAGAGAATAAAATAGTAAATAATATCAACAATAATACAGAATTTCACTAAATGAGATGATAAGAATTTAGCAGTGGTTGCGCCGGACGTGGTGGCTCACGCCTGTAATCCCAGCACTCGGGAGGCTGAGGCAGGAGGATTGGTGTGAGTTCGAGACCAGCCTGGGCTACAAAAGTGAGCTCAAGGCCAGCCTCAGCTGAATAGCGAGACCCTGCCTCAAAAAGACAAAAAAAAAAAAAAAAAAAAAAAAAAAGAATTTAGCAGTGGTTGTTATATTGCATATTGTTGCTGTATTGCATGTTGTTACTATATTTCATATATGCTCCCTAAAGACCATATGCATAAGAGAAATAAATCAGACCCACATTTGTAAACATGGTGTTGTCTCCCTTGTGTAAGAACCTGAAAGAATACATAAAATTCAGAAGGTACAAAAGATGGTATGATAAGGGAAAGAGACTGTTCAAAGAGAACAAACAACTAGGATGAGGGAAAGGAGAAAAGAGAGAAGGCAGAGAAAAAAATATGTATACAGATATATGGAATTGCTCAGATAATTGTACTACTGATTTCTGCTGGCCAATTGAGTTTGACATTTGTTTGTTTGATCCATTTGGCATTTAATTTAACACATGGTGAAGAATATGCCTAGAGATCCAGTATTCTGGATGTGAATAGCTAGTTTTCCCAATAGCATTTACATCTTTTGTCCAGTATATGTCTTTGTCCCCTTGTCAAAATTAATTTATATAATATAGTTAGGGTTTTCACAGCATGATCTATTCTTTTCATAGATCATCATGTTTGTTTCTTTTCAAGAGCCACATTGCATATTGTTTGCATAGTAATTTTGTTATATAACTTCAGGTCCTCGGTGGTGATATCTCCTGCTTTCTTCTCTTTACCCAGTATTGCTTTTAAATATTCTGCATATCTCCGGGTTTCATGTGAATTGCAGGGCTGCTTTTTCTGGTTTTATGAAGAATGCTGTTTAAGTTTTGACTGAGATTGTAGCAAGCCTATATTATAAGCCTATATCCAGGAACAGGCAATATCTTTCCATTTTCTGGTGTCCTCTTCAATTTCCTTTTTCAGAATACTATGGTTTACATTGCAGAGGTCTTTTACTTTCTTATTTAGGTTAATTTTACAAGTATTTATTTCTTTTTTGCACCAATTTTGAATAGTATCGTCTTCCTAATTTCTTTCTCTATGGACTTATTATTAATTTACAGAAATGCTACTGATTTTTGCATGTCTATTTTCGCAGCCTGAATATTGTTTTACTTGATTATTAAGTCTATGAGACTTTCATTCAATTTTGTAGGCTTTCTACATAGTGGACTTCTTCCTTTTTTATACATAGCTTTCATACTTCTTCTTGTCTAATTGCTTTTACTTTTCTTTTGAGTTTTGTATTATGTTGAACCACAGTGGTGATACTAGACATTTTTTACTTATTTGTCTGATTTTAGAGGGAAAGCTTTCAGTTTCTTTTCCCACTTATGATAATGTTGGCCATACAGTTGTCATAAATGGCTTTTATCAGATTGTGGATAGGACCTTATATACCTATTTTCTTCAGTGTCTATGTTTAATCATAAGAGGATGTGGATTCTGTTCAAGGCATTTTCTGCATCTATTTAAATGCTCATGAGGTGTTTGTCCTTGCTCTTGTTTCTGTGACTTGTTAAAAGTATTGATTTACATATACTGAACTGTTTGTATCATGGAATGAAACTGCTGTGGTCATGATGTACGATGTTTTTGATGAGTCACTAAATTCTCTTTCCTAGTATCTTTGTTGAAGATTTTTAAGGATTTTTCTATCTACATTTATTAAAGAGATGTGTCTAGAGTTCTCTTTTTAAATTAAATCTTTGTCTATTTTAGGGATCAGAGTAATGGTGATTTCTAAGAATGACTTTGGGAACACTTTTTCCCTTTCAGTTTCATCAAAAATTTGTGGAGTATTGACACTAAAAATTCCCACAATTTTTAAAAATTCAGCAATGAATCTATGCACATGTTAGTTAGTAAGCTACTTATTCCTGTTTAAGCTTTGTTGCCTTTACTTGAATTACTCGGGGCTTTTAAATTTTCTTGTTCAATTTGGTAATTCATATATATATATATATATATATATATATATATATATATATATATAATTACTATATACATATATAGTAATCTATCCATTTCTTCTAAATTCCTCTATTTGCATACAAAATTGTGAAACAGTTATTACTAATATATTCTTTGTATTCACCAGTGCCCATTAAAATTTCACTTTTTTATTTATATTTGTCCTAATTTTTTGTTTTTATCTCTCTTATTTTGAGTTCAATAGGCTATGGTTGTACTTTTTATTTTTTAAAGAATTATCTCAGGTTCCTTAAGTATTTATAAATTTTGGTCTCAATCGGATAGATTTCTGCTCTGATATTTGTAATTGTCTTTCTTTTACTGGTTTTGAATTTTTTTTTCTAGGACTGAGGTATGTAACTAAGCTGTTTATTTGGGCTCACTCAAGCACATTTGCTTCTGTGATATGGACATTCACACTTCCATTTTCCCCTTTAGGTGCTATACGTTGTCCTGGCATTATCATTCCACTTAAGAAATTGTCATTTCTTGATTTTTTTCCTGTAACCTAATATTCAATTAAGAGTACCTTGATTAGTTTCATTCAGTTTTATAATAATGTCTGTGCATTCTTTTGTCATTGCTTTCTAACTTCATTAAACTGTGGCTGATAATATGCATGGCATAATTCCAAGTTTTCACATTTATGTAAATTTGATTTATTAGTCTGCATATAATCTATTTTGAAAAAAGTTACATGTGCTGCTGAAAAAATTGTGCATTTTGTTGTTGTTAGAACATTGAATCTATTAGGTTCATTTGCCTAAAGGTTTTATTCAGTTCTGACACTTCCTTGTTAATCTGTCTAGAGATAGTGAGTTGTAGAATTCCTCACTATAACTGTATTCATGTTTATCTCATTTTTTATAGTCAGTAGTACTTCTTTTATGAAGTTGGATGTACTATTGCTTAGTGCATCTATGTTAATAACTGCTACCTCTTCATAGTAGATTGCTTGGTTATCCAACATGGAGTGACTTTCTTTGCCTCTTTTATCAGTTTTAGTCTGTAATCTACTTTGTCTGAATATGATACAGCAATACCTGCTTTTATGAGGTTCTTGTTGCACAGAATATTGTTTTCTAGTCTTTGGTTTTAGTCTATGAGTTTATTTTTGGGATAAATATGTTTCTTTGACACTGGATATAGTCAGATTTTGTTTCTTGATCAATTCTGGTAGATTTTATCTTTTGACTAGAGACTTGAGACCATTTGTGTTGGAGAGAAATTACTGAAAAGTATAGAGTTAGTCTGGGCACCGCCTTATTTTCCTTCTTTGTTGACTCCGTAACTTTTCTTTCTGCTTAACTGTCTACCCTATCAGTGTATTCATTCTATTGGACCTTTGATTATTCTCAGCTTCATTGTCTTTTATAGTGCCTTGACAACTTTTTTTGTTTGACTGCTTTGTGGCCATTAGTCTCTTTAGAAGATCTCCACCAATTTTGCTTTTTAAAAATTTTGGTTTTATAGTTTTTATTTTTATTTTATTTAAAAACAAATTGTATAATAAAATCATAAGCAAATGACAATAATTATTGCACTGTTTATACTTATCTTCAAAGTACTCAGTACAAGATACAAACCAAAGAGTCTCACAAAATAGAAACAAACATAATAGCACAAATTTTCTTTTAGGCATTTATAATTGATCAAACAGCTAATACATTTTTTTTTTTTTTTTGTCTTTTTGAGACAGGGTCTCGCTATGCAGTTGAGGCTGGTCCTGAGCCTTTTGTAGCCCAGGCTGGTCTCGAACTCGCACCAATCCTCCTGCCTCAGCCTCCCAAGTGCTGGGATTATAGGCGTGAGCCACCACGTCCGGCTAAACAGCTAATACATTAAATATTCCAATTTTGAAGGATAATTTTGCAGGATATGTCAGCCTATGGTAGGAATTACTTTCTTATATGGCTGGAAACACTTCAATCCAAGATCAATTAGCCTTTAAAGTCTCTTTTTGAGAAGTCTGGGCCAGCCAGAGAGCTCAGTGGATTTAAGCTCTTGCTTAGGCAGACACAGGGACCAGGGTTCAATCTCCTGACCTGCTGTACCGGCCCCCTCCCCAGGGCACTCTGAGTCAGCAATTGAGACTGGGCATGGTGGCATGTTCCTGTAATCTCAGCGCTAGGGAAGGTGAAAACAGAAGGATCACTATAAGTGTGATCTTTGCAGTGAGACCCTGTAGACCCTGTACTAAATACATCTAAAGAGAGAGATAGAGCAAAAAGTCTGATATAATTTTAGATTTTCTTTTCTTTTCTTTTTTTAGTTGTTGCACAAAATAACTTAGTTTAACTAGTAAGGAATAAAGTGAAATTATTACTAACTAGAAATAATTTTCATCACTCAGATACATCTCTATTTTGAAGGAGAGAGCAATCCTTAACAATATAAAATAAGTATGAAGCAAATATAGAAGTTACTTGTAAATTCTTTTTTCTAGAAAAGCTTAACATGAAAAGTAAATTGGAGGCTTCTGTGAAAATCCACAATATAAATCACTGTCTTATATCTTAAAGTTTCTTTTGCTTTAATCAACTCTAAATCCAATTTTTTCTATAGTGAAGACACACTAATATATGTGGGAAAGAAATTGTATCTGTGCATTCTCAAAACTAAGAATGAATCCCTCTAATTCAATTTTAAAAAACAGAATATATACACTAACTTCTTGAACATTTCTAATGACATAAAGTTCATTACTTTATTAGATAATCTGATCCATTGTTAAATTTTGTATTAGAAATATAAGAATTACAAGTTTGAATTATAATTGAGGAGGTATTTGCTAGAATCTAACCCAAACATTACTGAGCTTCATCCTTGATATGCTCCTCACAAGACGGAAAATAATTCACTACTATGAAATGTTGTCCTTCAACACTAGGATTCTGAAGTTCCAAAAACTTCCTCTGGTTCTTCCTGGGTTTATTAAGCAGTTATATACAACTTATCAGTTTCATATCCTAATTTACTATCACACTAAATCTTAGTAGATTTTCTTTTATAAGTGATTTGTCCATTTTCTCTAGCCACTTAAGACACTTTTCTTTTATTGGAACTGTGGCTATGATGCACCATGGACACATAGACTTACTTTTCCAGTCATGGGTATTTGAAGTTCTAGATGCCTCAATTACTCTGTGTTGCAATTTTACTGGTTTCAAAGTTTTCAGCTATCATTTCAGTAAATATGTTTTTCTGCCATTTGTGCCAACTTCTGACTTTTTTCACTGATGCCAGTTTATCTTAAATTAGTCTTCTTTACATCACCTAGACATTTCTAAAACCAACTTTTTGTATTCTATGATTGTCTTATTAATTTGCAACTAATAGTAGCCCTTTCTTCTATAATTAGACAGTCTTAGTTAATTATGATGCCCATGATTTCAGCAGAATTTTTAATCTCCTGAATTTCTCTAATGATCCTTTTTGTGGTTTCTAATTCTTTTTCACGTTTGTCATGTATGTTTTCCATTGTTTTGTTTAGTTGTTCTATCTTTTTGCTAGTGTCTTTAACTGATCTAATATCTTATTACCGATATCTTCAAAAGTTTGCCAAATGTCTCATAGAATTCTGTTAAAAAATATTTTGGCATGTGGCTTTTGGTTTCCCTTCAGTTTTTTTGTTTGTTTGTTTGTTTAGTTTTGTTTTTGTTTGTTTTATTTTGTTTTGTTTCTGTCTTTTGAGACAGGGTCTCACTATGCAGTTCAGGCTGGCCTTGAGCTCACTTTTGTAGCCTAGGATGGCCTCAAACTTGCACTGACCTTCCTGCCTCAGCCTCTTCTGTCTCTTTGATTCATGGATTTTTTTTTTTTTTTTTTTTTTTTTTTTTTTTTTTTTT
>PVJA010029137.1:12453-27034 GCA_004027025.1 Myocastor coypus | reverse complement strand
AGAGAGAGAGAGAGAGAGAGAGAGAGAGAGAGAGAGAGAGAGAGAGAGAGAGAGAAGAGACAGCAAGAAAGTTGGACAGAGAGACAGAGATACTATCCTTTGGAAGAATCTACACACAAAAAAATAAATAATATAAACAGACTCAAATTCTTCAGACTTTGAAATTGCCAAACACATCTTATTATAGTATTATAGTATTATATGTTTGAAGCTTTAAAAATAAAGAGTAAGCTAAAAATAAAAAACTGTGTAAGTAGAAAATTATGACTACCAACATAGCTTTTACCATTTCGAGTACTGTTGAATTTAAGAACTATATACAGGTCTTTAACAGGTGAATACACACAGCAAAGTAGATAAGTGAGCTGGAATATGGAACAGAAAAATTTATCAGGATTCCTCATAAAAATAAAAAGAACAGATGACAGTAGACGCAGAGATGCATAAGAGGAGCCATGAAGTCTAATATACAAAATGGAACATCAGAAAGAAAGGAAAAAGAGAAGGAAGCATAAATTAAGATCAGCCCACAAGTTCTAACAGTTAACAAATCTCAAACATGGTAAATACAATGACATTTGCATTTTGATTCATCTAGAGATACTTCTGGAAACCAAAGATGAAGAGAAAAATGTTTTAAAGGGGTGAGAAAAAAGGCAAATTAACTTCAGCAAGAAAATGTCTAGAATGAATACTGATTTTTCAAAAGTAAGCTTGAAAAATACCTTATCGGAAGACAATGAAATTTGATATCCAACCTACTGAGATAATACAGACATAATATCAGCATTAAGCTAGATTAGGATTTTGTCTATCAGAACTGGATTTTTTAGAGAAATTACTCACTAATGATATTATCTAGAAAAGAAGTAAACAGAATACAACTACTGGCCACTGACAGGTTTTCAAGGTGGGAGCTTGGGAGTACACCTAAATTATCAATTGTCTATGACAGGCACAACTAGAAGCATTTCAAAAAATCAGTTTTAGAAAGTTGCAAGTCAACACACAAAAAAAAGGTTACAGTTTAAATAATAAGAAATTATTCCCTAAATGTAATAAAAACATTAAGCTTAAAATTTATATGCACAGGGGGCTGGGGAGATAGCTCCATGTCACAAGTGCCTACCTGATAAGTGCGTGGTTGTGAGTTCAAATCCCAGTCCCACAAAAAAAAGAAGAAAAAAGAATAAATAATAAAAAATAAATAAAGGCAATCCTTTTAAAAATAGAAAAAAGAAAAAATAATTTATGTGCACAGGGGCCTGGTGTGCCAAATAAAGACACTTTGTAGCCACAAAAGTTTTATCTGATTGACAAAATAGAGCAATTTTAAAACTGTGTGCACCTTGAGTCGTTTTTGTTAAGTTGATCAGTATGATCTAGATGTGTATGATGATCGCTTTCATCATGAGGAACCTGAACCTGTACACAATAGAACGTGGCTCCTCTTTCTCAGTTCTCTCCCTCCCTTCAATCCCCCTTCCACTCCTGATTTACAAAGCTTTGTTGCTGTTATCCTTTTATTGTTTTTTCCTTTTCCTTCCCCTTCCTTTGCTCTTCCTCTCTCCCTAGTTATCCTGTCTTATGAAAAATTTCTTTTATTTCACAAAAACTACCATACATTTTGGTCCTTAGCTATGCTTTGGTTTCACACACCAAAGAAATGACATGATATTTACACATGTGTGCCTGATTTATTGCACTTAGGAGTATGGTCTCCTGGTGCAACAGTTTACCTAGGAATGCCTCAAATTTACCGTACTTTATGGCCCTGAGGTACACTATCATATAAAAAAAACCCTCATATTTTCTTTTTAACCATCCCTCCATTGATTGACAACTGGGTTACATATAAATCATGTGCTGCTCTAAACACGCATGTGCATATATCACTGTGGTATGACATTTTTAATTCTTCTGGGAGGATATTCAGCAAGGGAATTGTTGAGTCAAAGGCAACCTCTAACCCTAGTTTTCTGAGGAATCTCCACACTGATTTCCACAGTGGTAACACCAATCTACAGTCCCACCAACAGTGAAGAAGAGCTTTTTTTTCTTCCCAGTACCAGCAGCATAAGTTATTATTTGATGTCTTGATAATATCCGTTCTTGCAGAATGTGGTACTTTCTTCCAGTGTCCCTTTGTCAAACAGAATGTGACTCAACATGTTTTGAGTTGTTTTTTCATCTTCTAATCTGTTCCATTGATCCTCAGGTATGTTTGGTTGGTTGGTTCATTTTTCTGGTTAATAACATGCTACTTTTTTGCAGTGGTTTTGTATTGCAATTTTAAGACAGTGTCGTGATGTATCCTACCCTCCATTTGTTGGCAGGATTGCTTTTCCTCTTCCAGCTGTCTTCTTGCTCAAAATGAATTTTACAGAATTTTTAGTTATGCTAATGGTGTTTTGATTGGGCTTGTATCAAATCTGTGTGGCAGTTTTGGGAGATGGCCATTTTTACTACGCTGCTTCTTCCTACCAAGGTGAAAGAGGCATCTTTCCATCTTCTTTTATCCTCTTTATCTTCTCCAGAATACTGAATTTTCAATGTATAATGTTTTACTTCCTTTGTTAGATTGATTCCTAAGTATTTCTTTTCTTTTTTTAATGGATGCTATTGTGAAGGGTGTTGTTTTCCTAATTTCTCTCTTAGTGAGTTTGTTGATTTTGTACAGTGAGGCTATTGATTTCTGAATGTTGATTTTGTATTCAGCAATGTTACTGAATACAGTTTTTAAATCTACAAGTCTTCTGGTTCATCTATGTCTAGTATTTTATCATCTGCATATAATGGTAGTTTAACTGCTTGCTTTCCTATCCTTATTATTTTTCTTTCTTTTTTATCTAATTGCACTGGCTTATATTTCCAGAGCTATGTTAAATAGGAGTAATGATAGTGGATATCCTTATCTTTTTTTTTTTTTTTTTGTCTTTTTGAGACAGGGTCTCGCTATGCAGTTGAGGCTGGCCTTGTGCTCACTTTTGTAGCCCAGGCTGGTCTCGAACTCGCACCAATCCTCCTGCCTCAGCCTCCTGAGTGCTGGGATTACAGGCGTGAGCCACCACGCCTGGCTAGGATATCCTTGTTTTTGTTCCTGATTGTGGAGTTAAATCTTTCAATTTTTGTCCATTTAGTCTAATGTTGTCTGTCAGTTTGTCATAGGTGTCTTTTATCAAGTTGAGCTAAAAACCATTTACTTCAATTTTTTGTATATTTTTTATGGGTGCTAGACTTTGTTAAATGCTTTTTCCATGTCTATTGATTTTTTTGTGTGTGATTTTAGGGAAGGGTCTAGAAGGTGTTCAGAATCTCACTACTACGTCAGATTTGTAGTGATCCACCTGTTTATAGCCTCTCAGAGCTGGGATTATAGGTGCGCACCACCATGCCCCGTCTCAATTGCTATTTCAGCATCGCCCAGGCCCCTGAGCCTGCTTTCAGGCACTTTAATCAGCTTAAGTCCTTGGCTGGCCCTTCATTTGTGTATGTTGAACCATTCCTCCATCCTTGAGATGAATCCTCCTTGCTCATAATGAATAACCTGCTGATGATTTGCTGCATTGTTTGCCAGTATTTGAATGAAAATGTTTACGTTTGTGTTCAGTAGGTAGGTTGGGCTATAGAATTCGCTCTTGGGTATATCTTCTCTGATTTTGGAATCAGCACAATACTTGCTTCCCTTGAATCCAGGAATGACTTGGGGGTATTTCTTCCTTTCCGATTTCATTAAAATTTTGCTTGCATCAGTATTGGCACTATACCTCCTCTAAATTTCTTGTAGAATTCAGCAGTGAATCAGTTAGAACCAGGGCTTTTCTTTGTTGGTAAATTTTTAATTGCATTTTCAATGTCACTGGCTGACATTGAGTTATTTAGAATTTTTTATCCTCTTAATTCAGTTTTGGTAATTCATATGTATCTAGGAGTTTGTGTATTTCTTCCATTTTATTTTCCACCTTTTTTAGACTACAAGTTCTCAAAGGAGGTCTTGATGATTTTCTGGATATCTACAGGTTCTGTTGTGATTTCACCCTTTTGATTCCTAAGTACATGAATTTGAATCTTTTATTTCCCCTTTTTGATAAGACTGGCTAAAGATTTATCAATTTCATTGAGCATTTCAAAGAACCAACTCTTTGATTCATTGATTCTTTGCATTGTTTTCTCTTTTTACCTATTTAGTACAGGGTCTAGAAGGTTTCACCACACAGATCAAATTCATAGTGGTCCTTCCTCTTGTCATCCTCCCAAGTGTTGGGATTACAGGTACAAGCGCCACCACGTCGAGTCTTATTCACCCTACCAATGTGCCACAGGGACAGGGCTGGCACAGCAGGCCAGGGATCAAACCTCTGGCCCCTGCATCAGCCTAAGCAGGCACTTTAATCCACTGAGCTATCTGGCTGGCCTTGTATTGTTTTCTTAATCTAGATTGCATCAACTTCTGCCTTTATATTTATAATTTCCTCTCATATTAGCTTTGAAATTGATTTGTTCCTCAAGTTTGAAATTCAAACTTAGGTTGTTTGTTCGAGCTTGCTCTGTTTTCCTGAACTGAGAACTGACTGCTGCGAATTCTCCTCTTTGGACTGCCTTTATGGCACTGTATGATTTCCAGTATGTTGAACCATCATTACCAGTACTGTTTAGTTTTTTGTTAATTTCATCTCTGACCCATTGGTTGTTCAGGAGGGTATTAGTTCATTTCCAGATGTTTACATGTTTTTGTAGTTTCTTTTCCATTGATTTGCAATTTCATTGTACAACGGTCAGATAATATGAAATAGATAATTTCAATTCCTTTACTTTAAGTATGTTCTATATTCTGCCATGTAGTCTGATTTGGAAAATACCCTCATGAAGCTGAGAAGATGTTGTGGGTGGGGGCATACTTTTTAGAGAGTTAAGAAGTCCATTTGTTTATATGTTCTGTTTCCTTTATTTTTATTTATTTATTTTTTATGTATTTTTTTGTATTATGACCAGCTCAGCTTACCCTGGGGGTGGGGCTGGCCCAGCATGTGGTCCCTGCAGTTGTCTAAGCTTTCCTAAGCAGGTGCTTTAGACCGCTAAACCATCTTGCCAGCTCTGGTTTCTTTTTAATATTTCTTTGTTGATGTTTTTGTCTTATTGATCTGTCTATTTGTAGCAGTGGAGGATTGAGGTTTCTTATCACAATTGTGTTAATCATTACTTGATTTTTCCTGTCCATTATTATTTATTTCATGTAGTTGAGTGCACTGGCATTAGGGGCATATATATTTATGATTATTATTTCTTTTTCTTTGAGATTCCCCTCAGAAGCTAAATAGTGACCTTCTTTGTCTTTTTTGATCAGTTTTGACTTGAAGTTTACCTTATCTGCAAATAGAACAGCTACCCCAGCTGTTTTTTGGGTGCTTGGCACATGGAGTACTGTTTTCCAACTTTTGACTTTCAGAAGTAAATACAAAGAAAAGAAAATCACCTTTCATAAAAATGGGAGATCTTAATACAACTTTTTCACAAACTAATAAATGAAGTAAAGAAAACCTTAGTAAAGATGAAAAGATAAACTATTGAAGGGCATGATCCACATTATTAACCTAACAGTGACACTGTGACGCTGTCCAGAGCCATCCAAACTATGTACAGTGTACATTCCTTTCAAATGTACATGAGGAACGGCCAGCCAAATAGCTCAGCAGATTAAAGTGCCTGCAATCAGGCGCAGGGGCCAGAGGTTCAATCCCCGGGCCTACCATGCTACCCCTAACCTCAGGCATGCTAAGATGGCAATTGAGGCTGGGCGTGGTGGGTTGTACCTGCAATTCCAGGTCTTCGGAAGCTGTAAGTACGCAGATCACTATAAATCTGATCTAGTTGTGAGACCCTGAACATCCTGTAGACCATCTTTCCTCCCACAACCCCCACCCACCCCCCCAAAAACACAAAGGCACATAAAGATGCCTTTCAGGTCCAGCCTTGATCTTCATCTTTTGAAACACAAAGATTTACTTCTGTCTGTTTGTGACTTGTAGTAAGTAAGAGACAAGATACCTATCATGTCACTAGTGAGCAATTCACTTGAAAGAGACCTTTGCTTTCAGAATCCATCAATCCCTCTATGTTGTTGGCTCAGCAGCTTCTCCACAGAATGAAACCTCTGCTTTGCTACCAGTAAGAGCATTTAATTGTTATGATATTTCTGATTTCATGGCCTTCGTTTTTGTCCTTCCAAATCCTAGTTTTCCCTAGAAATGCAATTTGAAAACAAAATAAAGTAGCAAAGGAGAAAAACTTTTAAAGTATTCTGCAAAGCATGTGCAGTGTGATAACAATTACCCTACACTTTGTGACTCTCCAGACTAGGTCATTCTCTGAAGTCCCTCCTGGATTGGACAGTTAATGTTTCCATATAGAGGTCAAGTGCATTTATCAACTGAAGCTATTAAAGTCCAGCTCAGGAAGCACAGCTTCTCTCATTGATGTTCAATACCATCTTTCCATGGAACTGGCCTTCTCTCATTTTCTGTGGAAGCATTTCATTAACCTACTTCCCATTTAGGCTGTAAATAAGAGCTACTAGAAACATCAAACAGCCACAGGACAACTTTGCAAAGACCTCAACACAACACAGCAGATGGTCTGTTACCACCTAGTTGCAGTCACACATTTTAGTGCCTCAGATAACACAGCTACACCATGACTGCATGGTCTGTAGGAATTCCTAATCTGATCCAATGTATATATGACAACAGAGACTCTTGTGATTTGCAGCAGAGGGACAGGGTGGGTACCAGAGGTGTGTAAGAAGGAGACTCCTTGGAATAAATGCCAATGACTGGGATGGTGTTGCTCAAAGGATACTTGTTTTATCTAAAAAAGGTTCCCCATAGTTACCAGCATACCCCAGAGATACTTAATTGGAATTTCAGCTTGGTGTTGTGATGCACACTTACAATCCTAGCACTCTGGAAGAATAAAGTCAAAGGATTGCAAGTGTGAGTTGAGTCTGGACAACTTAGATACGTCATAAGACTTTTTCTCAAAATAAAAATGAATGAATAAACAAATAAATAAATAAATAAAAATTGGGGTGTAGCCCTGAGTTCAATCTCCAGTGCTACACACATAAGCAAATCAGAATCTCCATGAAAATGTTTAAAATGGCCCAAGTGTTGATCTCAACTGAAAAACATAGCAAGTATGTTTTTCACTTTAGGAAAAAGTAAGAAACAAAGTGTCCTCCAAAATCTTCCAATATTTACATTATGAATAAATGTTTTGTTGCTGTTTGGAGATGCTGACTCACAAGAAGACAAGGACTTGTTCAATGTACCCCTCTAGACAGTCTCTGGTGAGGAAGAAAACCAACCCACAAGTTTTTCCTCAATAGAAATGTATCACAGAGATCTTCCCTAGAGATCTAAGACAGGGCTAATTTATCTTGGGGTCCAACAGAGTTTATTTTCTTATATTATTTCCCATTCTCCAGAGACACTTGATGGTTTCAACATGCTTCATATTGTTGAAGCCCCTAACAGAATCATTAAAATATAAGCCTTGTGAATATGAGGGTGATGTGGCTGTGACATCTGTCACTCCATTGGTCTCCAGAATTTATTCAGCTGGTCTGGCTTGCTAGGCAGATGTCCCCTTCCTAACTCCTGCTCATACGCATCCCTCCCAAAACTATACATTGTGTTGCCAAAGAGGAAACCCACTGTTGATAGAGAAGGACCACTTACTCACCCAGGGATATACAAGTAACTGCACTTCCCTGCTAGAACCTCCAAACAAGCTCTCAAAATGCATCTGTTCTACGTCAATCAAATCCTATCTGTGAGAATACACTCGCTAGTGTGCAAGCAGGAGATGCCTATTGTTTGACCTCTTTATATTTTTGGTAGGTATTTTCCCCACCTCAAGGATCTCTAACAGAAGAGTCATCATGTCAATACTTATTGTCAAGTAGCCTTGAAATCACACAACATAAACAGCTGTGCACTGATTTAGAATGATCACACAAGAAGCTCAGTAACAATAGAGAGCCTCGGGTAGCTACTTGCCCATAATTCAGTCTGAGCACAAGCCTCCTCTAGAAGAATCTTCCTTGAGTCAAATCCCAGACCTACAGTCCCATAGATCACAAGGCACATATCCTCTCTGTAGATTTTTAAATTTCTCTCTTAGCATAGTTATTGTTTCCTCAGTAACTCCTAGTGGTATCATTGTTAACACTAATATTTGGTGGAAATAAATAGTAGGAACAGTTGCATTGTGAGAAACAATTATCCTCCTTTCTCAGTTTCTTATTTTGCCTATCATAGTTACATCCATACTTACTGCTTTCATAATAAGCTAAAAGTCTCAGGTGTGTTTTTGTTATACAGAGTCAATGCAATCCCAATTAAAATACCATTAGTATACTTCACAGATGTAGAAAAAAACATTCCTAAAATTCATGTGACATTACAAGAGACTTAGAATAGCAAAAGCAATCCTGGGCAACAAAGGAAAGTCAGAGGCTTCACAATACCTGATTTGAAAATTATATTACAAAGCTGCTGTGATAAAATCAGCATGGTACTGGAAAAAGAAAACCTGAAGATCAATGGAACACATTAGGAGGTGCACAAGATACAACTCAAAACACACGCAGCTAAGTCATCTTTGACAAAGGAGCCAAATATAATCAATGGAAGAAAGACAGCCTCTTTAATAAATGGAACTAGAAATACTAGCTTTCCACTTGCTGAAGACTTAAAATAGACCCATGCCTATCACTGTCACAAAAAACTATACTCAAAAATGTATCAAAGTGAAATGCTAAATCTTCGGGAAGAGAAAGTAGCTAGAAACTTTAAGAACATAGGAGTAGGTAAAGAGTTCGTGAACAAAAGACAAATTTCATAAGAAACACTTCAAAGAATCAATAATTGGGTCCTCATCTTTTTGGAAAGTTTCTGCTCATCAAAAGAAATCATGACCAGAACAAAAAGAAAACCCACAAATTGGGGAAAAATTATAGCAGACTGTCCTTCAAACAAAGGATTCCACTCAAGAACATAGAAAGAATTTTTAAAAATCAGGTCTCCAAAATTCAAAATTCAAAGACCCACTGCAAAAACAGGCATCTGAGATGAATATACACTTCACAAATGAAGATATACTAATGGCAAATAAATACATGAAAATATGTTCAACATCATTGGTCATTCAAGAGATGCAATTAGAACAATGCTGAAAGACTGTCTTTCATCAGTGACAATGTTTATCACCCAGAAGTCAAACAATAACAAATTCTTGAAAGGCTGTGAGAAAAAATGAGCCCTTCTCCACTGTTGGTGGAGTGCAGGCGGGTACAACTATTATGGAAATCAGTGTGGAGATTCTTCAAAAAGCTTGGCTCAGGGATCGCATTTAAATCAGCTATTTCCCTCCCAGGTGTCTTTCCAAAAGAGCTAAAATTATCATACCACAACAATATATGTGCACCCATGCTTATAGTAGCACAATTCGTTGATTTATTTATTTATTTATTTATTTATTTATTTATTTATTTATTTATTTATTTGCATATAGTACAGAATTTCAAAATCAGAAAAATTTAACAAATATTATACTACATATTTTCATCATCGCATCAGTTTAGATAAGGTTGATCAAACAATTAAACATTAACATTTTCAATAAACATTAATTTTTTTCTTTTTTTTAAACAGTTGACACACAACACATTGTCCTCACAACAGTTATACAGAGCACAGTGTGTGGGCATGACTCACCTTCTTATTGATATTGCTAAGGAAAGAAAAAAAATTCTCTTTGAATTAAGAGGAAGCAGATACATATACAGTCCAATGTTCCACAACTGCAGTGGGCCACCAGTGAAACTGGAAACGTTGGAGGCTATTGATCCAAGCCTCCTACAGCTCACCACACTAATCTAGCTCTACGTTTCATGCCTCATAATTAAGCTTTACCGCTCCGCTGGGTGATCAAGTTAAAGCAAGTCTTTTATAACAAAACATTTATCTTTTGTATCTTCCAAGGTGAAATCCCCTCAGGATTAACTTTGTAGAACTGTTATCATTGTCAGCCTTCACGTCGAGTCACGGGCATTGATTGGCCGGTTTGCTTTCTGTGAAAGCCTGAGAGAATGTTTTTCTCCGAGTGATTCTCCTTAGACATAATAGCTCATTTATATCTTTCCTCTGAGGTCCCATAATCTCCTTGACCAGAAAATTGGGACACCTCTGAGTTGTAGGATATTACAACACAGGTTCTCTTATGTCCTGAGTCCTTACTGAGCTTGAAGGGCTAGGTCCAAAATATTGGCTATCCTCATAGCCCTTCTTTTTCTCCAATTTTTGGGCTGTTAACTTACATTCTCAACCCCGCAAGCAGAAAAGCTCTGTGATACTATCACTCTATAACATAGGTAATTGAGCTTATTATCTCTGGCTTACTGAATATCAAACATTTTTGACTTAGCTTGGAATTGATATTTTCTGACAATCATTGATATTCTAATAACTCTCCATAGAATGTGATATAAGTAGTTACACAATTTTTACACAGATATTTGGAAATTCAAGGAAATACAAAATTGTAGCCTGTCAAGCCTATGGTACTTGGTCCAGTCTCTTTCTTTCAGCTAATACTCTTGAGAGAGACTATAACAGTAACTGAGTTTACATTGGGAGCAGTACACATTAAAAAGGTAAGAATGACATGCATTCCAAGCATAGTTTTAGTGTTACATGGTGCTAGATGAACCTTTTGAAGGTTCTTAGGACCAATATCTTATTCATCCTGTGTACATAAGCGCATGGTTTTGCTCCTGATATGTTTCCTCTTTTATCCGCTTCGAGTCATTTGGTTGTTTAATCCATAACACATTCAGCTGTGTTATGCCCTTAAGTTTATATTTTCTTCTTTAAAGTTCTTATATTAGGAAACTATACGATATTTACACATGCAGGGTCTGGTTTATTTCACTAATGAGTATATGTTCAATATACATCCATTTATATATGAAGTCTTCAAACTTATCATTCTTTATAGCTGAGTAATATTCCATTATATAAAAATACCATATTTTTTCATCCATTCTTTAAATGATGAGCATTTTGGTTGTTTCCAAGATTCGACTTTACAAATTGGGCTGTTATAAACATAAGTGCACAGATATCGCTGTGGTATGATGTTTTCAGTTCTTCTGGGAAAATTCCCAGTAGAGCGATAGCTGGATTGAACGGGACATCCAATTCTAGTTTTGTAAGGATCCTCCACACTGCTTTCCATAATGGTTACACCAATCTGCATTCCCACCAGCAGTGGAGAAGGGTTGCTCTTTCCCCACAGCCTCTCCAGCATTTGTTGCTGATTGATTTCTTTATGATAGCCATTCTTTCTGGGGAGAGATAGTATCTAAATGTTGTTTTGATTTGCATTTCATGAATGGCTAGCGATGTGGAGCATTTCTTTATGTATTTAAAGGCTTGCTGAATTTCTTTCTCTGAGAAGAATAATCTCTCAGATGCTTATTTCTGGATTGGGTCTTTGAATTTTGGAATCCTAATGGTTTTTAGTTCTTTCTAGATTGTAGATAGAAGACCTTTGTCTGAATACTTATTAGTTAAAATCTTTTCGAAATTTGTGTGTCGTCTTTTCACTCTGTTGGTAATTTGCTTTGACATGCAGAAACTTCTTAGCCAGAAGAGGTCCCATTTGTTGATGCTTTCAAGTGTTAAACATACAATTTGATTTCTGTACATGAACTTTTTGCCTACTCCGATATCTTCAAGATTTCCTCCTGCTTTCTCTTCCAGGAGATTTAATGTTTCACTTTTAATATTTAGATCTTTAATCCATTTCGACTTTATTTTCGTGCATGGTGACAGACTAGGATCAAGATTTAGTTTTCGGCATGTAGACAGCCAACTTTTCCAACACCATTTGTTAAAGAGGCTGTCTTTCTTTCAGTAAGTGTGTTTGGCCCCTTTGTCAAAAATGAGGTGGCTGTGTGTTTGTATTTGCTTCTGCATCTTCTAATCTATTCCATTGATCCTCAGGTCTGTTCTTTTGCCAGTACCATGTTGATTTTATTAGTGTAGCTTTATAGTATAACTTTAGGTAAAGAATTATAAAGCCTCCTGCCCTGCGTTTGTTGCCCAGAATTGTCTTTACAATTCTGGGTCTTTTTTGGTTCCAAATAAATTTTAGGCATGATTTCTCCCTGTCTTTGAGGTATGTTGATGGTATTTGGATAGGAATTGCATTAAATCTGTGTAACAATTTAGGGAAGATGGCCATCTTCACAATGTTGATTCTTCCTATCCAGGAACAGAGAATACCTTTCCATTTTCTCAGATCCTCTAGGATCTCTCTTTTCAGAGAACTGTAGTTTTCATTGAAAAGATCTTTTACTTCCTTAGGTTAATGCCTAAGTATTTCAATTTCTTCAGTGCTGTCATAAAAGGTACTGTTGCTCTAATTTCTCTCTCAATGTGTTTGTAATCTGTGTAGAGGAATGCTATTGACTTTTGTGTGTTCACTTTATAACCTGCTATGCTGCTGAATTTGTGTATTAGTTCTAGAAGCTTTTTGGTGGAGTTTTCGGGGTCTTCCCAGTAGATTGTCATGTCATCTGCAAATAGTGATAGTTTTACTTCTTCTTTACCTGTTCTTATTCCTTTTATTTCTCTTTCTTGGCTAATGGCTGTAGCTAGTGACTCTAGAACTATACTGAATAGGAGTGATGATACGGGACATCCTTGTCTGACACCAGATTTCAGAGTAAAAGACTGTAGTTTTTCCCCATGTAGAATAATGTTAGCTCTTGGATTGTTGTAGATGGATTTTATCAGGTTGAGGTACAGGCCCTCTATTCCAATTTTCTGTAGGACTTTGAACATGAATGAGTGTTGGACTTTGTCAAAGGCCTTTTCTGCATCAGTTGAGATGATCATGTGATTTTTGGCTTTGGCTCTATTGATTTTGTGTATTGCATTTATAGATTTGCGTATATTGAACCATCCTTGCATCCCTGGAATTAATCCTACCTGGTCGTGGTGTATAATCTTCTTGATGATTAGTTGTAGTCTATTGCTGAGGATTTTATTGAGGATTTTTGCATCTATGTTCATCAGAGAAATTGGCATGTAGTTTTCTTTTCTAGTTGCATCTCTCTCGGGTTTTGGTATCAGTGGAATACTTGCCTCTAGGAATGATTTTGGAAAGATTACTTCCTTTCAATTTCATTATAAAGTTTGAGGAGTGTTGGGATTAAGTTTTCTATAAATTTCTTATAGAATTCAGTAGTGAATCCATCAGAATCCAGACTTCTCTTTGTCGGTAGGCTTTTTATTACATTTCGTATTTCATTGGCTATTATTGGGTTACTGAGAGTTGTTATGACTTCTTGATTGAATTTGGGTAATTTGTACTTTTCTAGGAATCTGTCCATTTCATCTGTGGCTTCAATTCTGTGAGAGTAAAGACTCTCAAAGTAGTTATTTATGATCCTCTGAATCTCTGCTGGATCTGTAGTAATTTCACCCTTTTCATTCCTTATTGCTTGAATCTGAGTCTTTTCTCTCCTCTTTTTGATGAGGTTAGCTAGGGGCTTATCAATTTTATTTAATCTTTCAAAGAACCAGCTTTTTGATTCATTAATTCTTTGTATTGTTTTCTTTGTCTCAATTAAATTAATTTCTGCTCAAATCTCTATAATTTCCTCCCATCTTTGGGCTTTGAATTTCGTTTGCTCTTCTATTTCTAGTCGATTGAGGTGCTCCAGGAGAGTATTTATTTGTTCCAATTCTGTTTTCTTAATGTGTGAGTTCAGAACTATAAATTTCCCTCTAAGAACTGTTTTCATTGTGTCCCATAAATACTTGTAGGTTGTGTTTGAATTTTCATTAAATTCAAGATATTGTTTAATTTCTTGTTTAATTTCATCTGTAACACACTGGTTGTTGAGAAGAGTGTTGTTTAATTTCCATGTACTTCTGGGGTTCTTGAGGTTTCTTTTGTCATTTATTTCCAATTTCATTGTACTATGGTCAGATAATATTCATGGAATAATTTCTGTTTTCTTGCATATATTTAGGCATGACTTATGTACTAATATGTGGTCTATTTTTGAAAATGACCCATGTGCAGCTGAAAAAACTGTGTATTCTGAAGTGGTTGGGCTGAACACTCTGTGTATGTCCACTAATTCCAGTTGTTTCAAGTTTTGGTTCAGCTTTGCTACTTCTTTGCTAAGTTTTTATCTGCTTGACCTATCTTTTTCGGATACGGGAGTGTTGAGGTCTCCTGTTAAGATTGTGGTATTGCATATTAGAATTTTCATGTCCATCAAGGTTTGTCTTATATAACTTGCTGCTCCTGTGTTGGGTGCATACATATTTAGGAGTGTCTCCTCTTCATCTTGAAGTTTTCCCCTAACCAATATGTAGTGGCCTTCTTTATTTCACTTGATCAGTGTTGGTTTGAAGTTTAGACTGTCTGCAAACAGGATTGCTACGCCTGCTTTTTTTTTTTTTTTTTTTTTTTTTTTTTTTTTTTTTTTTTTTTTTTG